>WWET01003026.1:149973-187873 GCA_011038615.1 Limnodynastes dumerilii
GCTTACGCCAGCTGAAGGCTACCCTAACTTCAGCCGGCATAAGGAAGGGGCCATACGCTCACACAGGAGCATATGGCCGCTTAGCCCGCCCTCCTACCCTCATTACACTACCTCCCCCCCGCCCACCTGCACTAAGCTTTTGCGTAGTAACGGCGAAAAAACGCCCCCTCAGCCGTTCCTACGGCGCTGCTATGGACGCCCGATCCTCGATCAGGCGTTGCCGTAGCGACGACGGTTAACATCTGCTCGGCGCATGCGCAGATCGGCTTTTCAGCCGATCTTACGCTTATGCCCCGCCGTCCTAGCGACGGCGGGCGTAGGTCTGGATCAGGCCCATTTTCTCTCCCCGCCTAATCTAAATCCCTCCCACTTCTGCCTAAATGCTCCCTAATGCTGCCTCTTTTTAACTAAACTACTCCATGTGGTCTTTAAAGACTGCATGGAGGCAATCTACGTACCTAACATGCAAACTCACTGTGCGCATGGCTGGGATCCCTGGATCCAGAGGATTCAGATCTGTGCAATGATTACATTTTCTAATTCAGGTCCATAGTTCCTAAAGAAACTGCAAATCAATGAATCACTGGAACAATGGTAGCGTGTGGTTCTCTCCCTCAGCCATTTCTGGACTTGCTACCTTTTCTTTCCTCATTCTCTTTTCTCTACTTAAGCTTCTCAATTTACTTCTCTTTATTCCCTCTTTTCAGGTCTTGCCATATAATAAAGCCATGGGAAAAGAGAGATAAAAGGGCATTATGGATCATTGTAGCAGGACAAGAGGGAGCGACCTTCATCACTATACATACCTGCGAAGCTGCTCTAACAATCTCTGTCTGCCTTTATTGTATGTTATGTTGTGCATGAGCTGGGAATTAATGTAATCCACGAAAATACATGTTTCTCTATGGTGGATTAAGCGTAAAAAGAGTGTTTTTTGTTCATGCATCTTTTACATCATTTATTTGGTATGGCAATACACAGGAAGACGTTACAGGCAATGGGCCAGATCCTAAACTACGTACGCGAGCGATTTTATGCTAGCCGCTGACGTAAAATCGCCCATTAGTATTTACTGCGCATGCGCGCTGCAGATGCCACGTAACTCTGAACATACGTACCAGCCACGTATCAACAGCGTAACTACGAATGAAGGGGCATCCAGACGACAGCCGTAATTACGCTTCGGAGGCAGGGTGAGGCATTTAAATCATGCAGTATGGGTGTGCTTAGATACTTACATACGTGTAGCCTTTACGTATGCTTTGAAAAGTTAAGGTAGGGTTTGGCAAGCGAAGAAAGGCCAAAGTACGCACAAGCGAGGGGAGTGCATACAAAATACACTAGCGCAAACACGCTACGCGATGAAACGTAACAAGGACTTAGGTCTGGATCTGGCCCAATGAACGACGTCAGAGGATATAAAGAGATCCACCAATACATTGAAAAAGACTGTGGAAATGTGTTGGTGGAGTTGGTAACCGGTGGTTAAGTACTAGCCTTTAGCAGGAATTGATGTTCTAGTAGTGGTATTGAAATTTACGCTCCTTTTGCATCTTAGAAACATCTTCTTTATTACACTTTGGAAAAACATCTCTGCAAAATAAGGGCACTGTCTACACACATTTTAGAGAAGACCATTTTTGTATTAAAAAGTTGTCAACAGGGTATTTATTTTAATCGAGATTGGTTTCCACATTTATTGTGAGACTCCTAAGGACATTCCTCTAAGGAGAAGGGAAAACTGGGCTACAGATGGTCCAGCTGAGCCTATTGTAGCAGTAATATAGCCACCAGCTGAATGGCTGAATGACATCATTGCCAGAAATTATTGGCACATAGAAAATTGGGAATGGGAACCTTTTTTCACCCAGTATCAATAGCAACAGGCTGCAGAAGCTGTATTTTAACCTAGGTGGGATAAGTAGCAGTCTCTAAGATGCAAAAGGAGCCCAAACTTTAACTGAAAAATCACCTCCCCCTAACTGAGAACAGTATTTTAGATTAGGCCAGGAGATGTGATGGTTAGGCTTCCAGAAGGGAGGCTTCGGGTTAGAGCTTAAGGGAAGGTTAGGGTTAGGCTACAGGAAACAGAGGGTTAAAGGCAGGACTAAGATGGAAATTCAGTCCGCGAACCGCTGATATTTAAGAGTCGCAAATGGCTGTGGGTCATTGTCGAGAACAGACCTATTTCGATAGGGTCATTTTTCTCTCCCTGCCAGTTTCGAACTGGCTCGGAAAATGATTACTTCTCCCTCAAAGAGGCATAGCAATCGATCCCTGGAGCACCGAAAGCGGTGCTCTGAAGGGTAAGTAAGGATTCTAACCCTAACCCTCTCCCTAATCCTTACCCAGCCCCCTCTTCCCCAAAGCCTAACTTTAAGTCTCCCTTCCCTGCAGCCTAACCCTAAGCCCCCTTTCCTTAAGCCTAATTCTAACCCTAACCTTCGCTTCCCCTAAGCCTAAAAGTCCCCATTGGTCCTGCGGCAGCACTTCCGAAAATGCATTGGGTGAGTTTGCCGATCAGCATACTCACCCATCCATAAAACCAAAACAATATAAAATGGCTACCATTCGAAATACAGATAGCCAAAAAGGAACGGTTGTCTCTCTCTACTTCTCAATGACAGCCATCGGTGCACAGACTGCCACCGGTAGCAAATAATCTGCGTTTCCTACATACTATAAACGGCAGTGGGCTCAGTGGCGATCCCAGACTGCCAGCTACAATTAGGATGTGCCCCCGACTTCATTGTCCCTGGCAGTTCCGCCACAGAGTTGATAGTGATACCACAGCCCTGGTACTCAGGAGAACCTTTATATCCTCTTTCAAGGTGAATTTTAAAACTTCTTAACAAAAAGGTTCACACTAAAAAGTATTGATCCTTGTAATTAACTGGGATCACTTACAAATGCAGATAAATGCTTTTACGTACAAACCTTGTGTGTGTATAGTTATGTACAACCTAAAGCCATGTCTGTAATCTAGATTTGTGGGTTTGAGGTTCTTGATCTACTGCATTACTGACTGACAGCTCAACAGGTGGTACTCTCTATATCAGGGGTTCTCCACTTGTACTAGTACCACACTCTGGTTGTACTCAGGGCATCTGGGAAGCCTGTGAAGAGGTAGCAGCTGCACTTGTACTTTAACCAGGTGTGACACCAGCTAGCAGAGGTCAGATTTATTCATTTATTTAGAGGTCTGAATGGATTATGTAGAAAATTTACTTTAAAACCACTGTGAAATATGTAAGGGAAATAGCTGTCTACATGGTCTGCAAAGTGGTACTTGACCTGATTTCATAGTGGGTAACTGGTGCTCACCGAAAAGAGGCTGAGAAGCGCTATTTATATCTTTCTGGACCGGATCTTGACTCATGGTAAAGGTGAAAGGGGGCTTTTTCTGCTTGGCAGAATCATAAAACACTCCCACTTTTATCTGCGTGCACGCAAGGGCACCGCAGACTGGACGGAATTCTGGATCCAGATAAGTTCTGGAAGGGAATCTGACAGCACTGCAGCGCCGCTGCCTCAACCTGCCTGTCATACAGACCGTGTGATGGGCACTGCAGCACAGCAATAGAGGATTGCCGATTGCTGCTGAACATTATAAGGCGCTTGCTGAGCTTGTGATAGGCACAGCAAGCATGAGGTTAAACAGTAATCCCTTGGAGCGTCTGTCACACTGTATAGCAGGCAGGCTGAGGCAGCAAAGACAATCCCCACTCCCACTTCTGCCCTCTGCAGGAAGGCACAAACTTTTAGTTTTCAGGGAAGCACCTGGGTGATGATGCAAAAAATAAATAACCTCATAATGACATCACACAAGCCGTCATGCGCGTCTTTTGTAAGGTTATTGTTTCCTTTTACTTTTGTTTGCTGTTGATTTAACTTTACAACCAAAATGTGCCCAAAGAAACATCCAGAGAGCCCCGCTCCGGGGTGAAAATATTTCACAATCACTGTGTGCCATTTACCTTCAACGATTATTTCTGGATTATTGTTTGACTTGTACCGAGCCTTGTAACTTAAGAAAGGATTACAGATAATGCTATTAGGCGACACTGCCCTATTATGATACATAATAGCACAGTGGTTATGAAAGATTTGCAATGTTCCTGTATCAGATTTAATTTGAAGATTACAGTACAGTAATAAAAATCATAAAACAATGGTATTCCTTACAAGCTACGTGCCCCTTGCACCCAATTCCCAAATCAGCAAACTATTATTCATTTGCTGCTAATCATCCTCCTGATTTGCCAAGTTTCCTCCGCTCGTTTTCATGAGCTTTATTACTTTCACTTTAGCTGTAAAGTTTTCACTTACTTGCCCCCATTTGTTTCTTCGTCACCACTCTCCACGTATGCCCATGTGCTCCACCTTGACCAGCACGTGACCATCGATCATCACCCCATGTGACAATCGGATGCCAGACGTTTCCATATAGCACATGCACACACATCCATGCTAGCCAATCACAACGTGTATTCTGATGCACGCGTAGATAAGAAAAGAGCTGTATTCACAGATCCGTTTTTTTTAAAGTACGCAATTATACGCGCGTACCTAGCAAGCCAACACCCAAGACACTCCCCTCTCATGGCCATGCAATCGTACACTTATGCTTCCATAGAGCACCTCTAACATTGCATGTGTACTTACGTGCGTATATGTATGCCGTACGTGGGATTCTATGTAACCGCGCCCTCAAAGACTCATTTAAATGCTCCCCACACCCTGTCACGTAACTTTTCAGGTACGTATTTCAACCCCGCCTCCCCGAACGTATGTCCCCGAGTGCGATTCACATGTCTGTGCCTAAAGCACCTTTGTGCGTATATTCTACTTTACTTACATAAATAAAGTTACTACACATGCGCAGTTCATCCGACCCTAAAAATATGCACGGAACGCCTCCTGAAAAGGGATTTGTGACTACAGCCCAGAGAGTGGACAATCCTAATCAATTAGCAGTACAGACGTTCCCTCTAAATATGTACTGATCCAGTTTTCTGTGAATGTACAGGCATTCGTACAGGTGAGCAGAGGACCCTGATCCCTGCCTTAAGACTTCAGAGCCCTTGGGCCGGATTTACGTGCTACTCGTCTGTAATTCCTGTTTTGAAGGCTGTGCGCATGCGTACAACTTCCTTCATACGATGCCGTAAGGGCCGGTGGCTACAGTTACGGCCGGCGGCTGTTACGAAAAGGGGGCTTCCCCCCCTTTATGAATGTCATATCTCTGCCATAAAGCAGATAGACATGCAAATTAGGGGATGGGGCGGGGGAAGCCCCGTTACGATCAGTGGGCCACATAGCTGATCGTAAAAGTTAGGGTAGGAATCTGGACACATAAGCGTCCAGATTTACTCCCGACAGTGTGGAGTGCATGAGGCGTGCACACTCCCCGCTACGATGGCGTGCACACTCTCCGCTCTGATGGCGTGCACACTCTCCGCTCCGATGGCGGCCATAGAGCGCCCGTAGGTCAGGATCCGGCCCCTTCTCAATTAAAAGAGGGGCATACAGTGAAGAACTTAGCATGACCTCACTGTACATTATACACCCCCCCCCCCATACTTTTACATTATACCCCCCCCCCCCCATCCTTTCCGCATCGGATGTTAATGCCCAATCATCGTAAATTCTGCGGAAACACTTCTAGTACCGGAAGTGCGTCCCACACGCGCACACACAAAGCGAGTGACCAGAAGAAAAAACACTGTGTGAGCCTGGACACGGTCCTCAGGTATCCAAAAATATAGTAGAATGAAAAACATTTATACAATGCAGATAAAAAGGTTGAAAAACACTTGTTTATTTCCCTAAAACACTGGTAACTGTGAAAGACAAATAACTGCCATCATATTATGATAAACATCCAGTAAAAACAGTATTAAACGAATAAAAAAACAATTTTTTTTTTTTTAAACGGCTTGTGTAGTTTTTAACTACCATTTTGTCATGTATACATAACAATACACGTCACATGGCTTGATGATCTAAACCAGGTCACTGTTACTTCAGGGCAGTCACATTCAGAAGGTTAAAGAGCGCATAAGTTACACATACAGTGAAGGCAGCCATTTTGTCAGCCTTACCAACATTAATGGGAATGTAAACTATTAAGTAACTAGAAACCAGTGACATCATCAAGGTGCTTATTGACCACAATTCACCAGGAAATGGTTTCCTACCAAAACAAGAGGCTGAAGCTGACTGATTAAAAAAAAAAATTATTAATACAGTGTTCCGAATATACAACAAGCAAAACCAAAAACGTCTGCCTGAACATTACAATAAGTGCAGTATAAAATATTGCACATGTAAAGATGGCTCATAGGATAACATTACAATGGTTAAGGTATACTCACTGGACCAGACCCAGACTTCTGTAAAAGGGGACTGCTTGCGTCTCTGCGGTATCTCAAGACAGGTGGGGTGGGAGAAGACGGAATAGGTGCGAGCGCTAGAGGGTGGCTGTGTTTATGGATGAGTGTGCTAAGCACCCATCGCACTATACAGACGTCCAATCCGTCCATTTGAAGAGATGACTGATAGGAAAAGTTAAGGTAGTGGTCAGGTGGTGGTCGTAGCAATGCCTCCAGATGTCTGGATCCAGTCCAAGTATGTTTACTTTAAACAGTGTCAGTGATCTAGACAAAATTTGGCATAAATATTTTCTTTTTATTTTATTAGCTTTACTTTTTCCTTTAACAGTCTAAATTTTGGATTGTTTTGTATTTTCTTGTTGAACGTAGAGAGAAGCTCCTCTTCAGACTTGTGCTGATCAGAAGATGTTGCGTAATATTGAGAAATAACCTACAAAAAAAACAGAGAAACAGATGTCATATGTCACAGCAAAAAACGAGTAATATCCTTTACACGGGAGAACTGTTCCATTGTATTTCTCAGAGAAATCGCTCTACAGAAACAAACATTTTCAGTGCATCTTTAGGTGACTTCAGAGTCCAAACCTATCTTAGATCTATGACGCAGTGCAGACAGATGTGTCGAATCCATAGAGAAAAGTATGAAACACACACAAAGCAGAGTGATAAAAACACAGAATGATTGACTCAAATAAAACCGTAGAAGGAAAATTTCAATTTACCTTCTTCCGCAATTTCTTGACAGCAAGTTCATTGTCAGGAGCCTGTTTCAGTAGAGCCTTGATCGTTCCCTTCCAGTTGAATTTACCTAAAAATAAGCATAGACAAAATAATGTATAAAATAATTCCTACTAAAAAGATAATATAAACAAACACAACAAAAGGACAGGGAACTGCAAATAACAAAAAGAATACATGAGCTATACAGAAACCTTAATGGAGTCAATAAACAAACAAAAAAAGGCTACAAAAGCAACTTATTTAAAAGTGGCCGAAGAGTCTTACAAAAAAATAGTTTGGTCAAAAAATGTCAATGAACTAGAAAAAAAAACAACAACTTTGAATTCCGCTCACAGCAGCAGTCGCCACTTAGGGCACTCCGTAACACTTTCTATGTAGGTCAAAACATCTAATAAAGATTTTCTGGTCGGTGAAATAGTGGTTGGATTGTGTAAACAGAAGGATCTTAACACCTGCAAGCAGTTCAAATATATCAATAGGTGAATAAATCTAGTCTATATCTGTCATTTACTTCACATCTAATACAACATACAATCAATAAGAAATTCTAAAAGCAGCCTCCGCAATGGAATATCTGATCAACAATACCGCATGTAGGAAAGATGGACACTCCCCGGCTCTCCTACGTGCAGAGACCGAATCCGTAACCCGGGGGCAACCGCAACTATTCCGCACACATCCCTATGCGTGTGGAATAGTTGATCATACGTAAGGGCTAAACCTAGCCTTTACTGTATGAATTAAATGCCCAAGACCACCAGCATGTGTGTCTCGTGCGCCCTGCCCCCGTTGCGGAAGCCGATTTCCGCACAGACGCAGCTGCGTTTCATTGTGGAACAGTAGGTACAGCACATGCGTAGTACCGTAGAGTATGTCAGTCAGCTCTTTTCCTTAACTCTGGATCCGGTCCTATCTCAGCAGCGGATGAGCAGGCACATGACATGGCCAAAGCTTCTTACCTTTCTGAGCACTGTCCTCCTCAGCCTCAGGATCCTCTCCTGTCTCTTCTTCCTGCTGCTCTTCTGGGTAAATAAAGGAAACACAATGCAACGTTTGTAGGACTGCAGTCAGTGACATTAGAGGAGTGTGTGTAGAAGAGGAGAAAACAGGAGAGCCAAGCATGCAGCAGTGTAACTACAGCAGGATCAGGTGGCCAACCACACACCCACAGAACTCAAAGCCAACAGAACTTAGTGCTCTTAGGAAAAGCGCCAAGCTCTAACTTCAGCCTCTGATAGGTACTTGCACAGAGTGCACGTCAGTCAGCCACTATTTTGCACACGCGCTAGGTAGAGGGTTAGAGTGGGGCGCAATGTGAATCCAACCCTCGTCCTCAATCCAGATTCTTGCTATGAAACCCACGTTGGTTTACTTCCACTCCTACAAGCAAAGCATGGCTCTAAATAAATCACCATCATCTTCCCTCAAGCATGTAACATGAGCTAACAACCTACATGACTATTGGCCTTGGCCTCTCCACAGTCAAGAAATCATGTACTGCCTGGTGCTACGGCGCCTATGGCACTGGTGCAGATTTTACCTTCAGACTCGTCTTGCTTTCTCTTTTTCTGTGGCACTTGCTTCTCCTCTGCGTGGCTTTTCTTCTTTCTCTTCATCTTTTCTGTGGATGCTTCCTCCGTGGTCTCCTCGTCATCATCCCCCTTACTCTCCTCTTCTGCCTTCCGCTTCTTACTCTTTTTCTTCGTGCCGTTTTCCGCTGGCTCCTCCGAGTTCAGATCCTTTTTCTCTTTCTTATTATTCTTTGCCTGTCTCTCCTCCTTCCTCTCCCTCTTACTCTTCTTTTTCTCGGTCTCTTCAGCTGTTGCCGAAGCCTCAGATTTGTTTTCATTGTCCGCAGCGTCGGACGGTTTGGAGACATCATCGTTGGCAGCTTTGGTTTGCTATAGCAGGGGTTGGAGGAAAACTATTATAATAAATACATTTAAAAGCATACACAGGCATCCTGCTCTGTTTAGTTTGAGTAATGTACACTTACAGAGTCTGTGGCTTGTGAGACAATATCCCATACTTGGTCCCGTAATGTCTGATCGTATATTTTGATGCTATTTTTCATCCAGTTCTGAAACAAGGAAAAACGTTACATAGATTTGGGGAAGTACATCCAGTGGTTTAGGCGAGAAAAAACAGGCTAACAATAGAAAGCTTTTACAACATATGATTGTAGACTTATTCCAGGGAAATATATATATGGGTGTGCTTTACAGAGAAGAAAATCTGTCTTGCAACAGATTGATTTTTTGCCGACGGCTGTCACTTTTCGGCAGTCTGCACTGAGGAGATGGCAGCTGTGAGCAAATGATTTTCAGATAGCTGACCGCTGAAAGGTAAGTTTAATTAACCCTAACCATCCCCTTCAAGAACATAACCCTCACACTCCTCTAACCTTAACCCTCCAGTCTCCAAAACCTAATCCTAATCATCCACTTCTCGCAGCCTAACCATAACTGTCCCCTAACCTTCTCAGTTCTGCAGGGTGCTTCACCCTGATGAAATGTGTTTCATCTTTGAAATGTCTGTATTAAAGGTGATTTATTTTTTGAATAAGTTATGAGTTATTATTATATTGGGTGTCGACCGCTCAAATGATAAAAACTGCTGTACCTGGAATTTGGCCTTCTTTCTTGGGATATTTTCATAGGCACCCAACTGATTTAATATGTTCTTCAATTTTGGATTGATGTTTGGTTTCTTCATAGCTTCAGAAATTCTCTGGAAAAGATTAATAAAGGAGATTAAAAAGGGCAGAACATCAAAGTCATCAATACTAGACACAGTAAAATGAATCTTCCTGAAACGTCAGAGGATAGAAAACGTTAGAAGATACATCTGACAAATCCAAGTTGAGAATATGGAAGCACCTTGGACAAGATCCAGTCTTCCGAAATGGACTTTCATAATGGAAGTCTTTCCAACAGCGGAGCAGAAGGTATGTAAATAGCACAGTATGGGCTGCTTTCGTCTTAAGTTAAGCAGGGTACACACTGGGTTTTCAACAGAATCTTTCCAATCACACAATCAAAAGACCGTTTCACCAGATATCTTACAGTGTGTACTGTCCAAAGATCTCCTAATAGACAGTGCACACACACAAAACACTAAAGATATCTTTCCATCATTGATCTGGCATATTGGGAGCTGCAAAATATCAAATCAAAAGATCAATTTGATCTTAAATTTGATCTTTTGGAGCTCCTAATATGCCAGATCAACGAGAAAGATATCTGAGGAAAAGGTCTTTTGATTGTGTGATTAGAAAGATTCTCTTTCAAAAACGCCCCAGTGTGTACCCAGTCTTCAGGTCATGAACTCGTAACTCCATGCATGGAGGGGAGTGGCCTGCTCTCATACACAGATCCGGCACTGGATCTCAGCGGCCGCTGCGCTCGGAGTGCAGCAGAAGCATAGGTCTGGACAGGGTCCATTGTCAGAGCGTGCTTCATAAGGAACAATTACAATAACCTCAGGACTACGGACCACCCCCTGATCTAATGGCAGATTGTGACCGCTCAGAGGAATTCCGTATGTTCACTCCCTCCTCAGTTCTGTACATTAGTGGATAGGGAATTCCCCAAATCACATATGGAACTAAGGACACAAACATGTCCATAACCTTACATTACCAAGACAATCGTATGTAAAGGCTAAACAGCCAGTTCCTGCACACTGCATGTAGCAAATGGATGCCACACTTAGTCAAGGACACGGTCATGATATGTTAAACACATTTCCCAGTGTGTTCATTTCAAAACTACTTGCCCCAGAACAGGATATACCAGGGGTATGGGTCTCCGCTGAGAACAGCCCGATTTCAAAAGGGCCGCTGCCTTCCAGCCGGTTTGGAACTCGAAGAGGCAAAGCAATAAATTCCCAGAGCACTGAAGATGAAGCTCCGAATGGTAAGTGTAACTTTTACCCCAACCCTTTCCCTAATCCTTCCCTTCCATGACCCAAACCCTAAGCCTCCCTTCCCTGCAGCCTGACCCTAAACCTCACATCTCCGTAGCCTAAACCTAGACTCCCCTGCCCGCTGGTTGACCCTAACCCTAAAAATCTCCAGAGAGGTTACTCACCTCTCCGTTGAGGTCTTCAGCAGTCAACAAGCCTGTTGAGCGGTGGCTGTGTTTTTAAATGGAGACAGCCGAAAATGAGCTTCCAGCTGTCTATTTGTAAAACAGACATTTCTGCCCACAGATGAACAACGGTATGCCAGATACAGGTGACCTTTCACGCTGTCATTCTGCTCTAATATTATAAGCATAGCTTTTTTTCTGTTTTGAATTAAAATTTATTTTTTTGGTTTTAAACAGAAACACTTGAAACATCATAAGAGATATACAATATTGCAACTTAATTTTTATGTTTTGTATTCCATCACCACCAATACTTTGATATTTACTGCTCTCTACTGGGGAGGATGTCACCACTAGGTTACACATTAACAATTCCCACAACCCTTCCTGAACAAAATAAGTTTTGGACTGTCCCGGCAATAGTGTATACAACTCACTGCTACAGTCATTGTCCGAGCGGATTTACTGTACACATCTTGAGTAACTTCAAAGCAACTCCAATACACCTCTGCAGTCATAAAACAATTACCCCTCATTATCACTTGTGTATCAAGGACATTGTCAAGGTGACAGAAAAACAGAATGCCTTGTTTGCACAGCTTTCCGTCTGTTATATACATTAAATTGATGATGAAATGGTTTTTAACTGATGGTTTTGTAGATAAATACAACGAACACTGGAATTTCCAGGTTATGATACTGATAGGACAGAGGAATTTGTGGCCTCGGTAGTTCAGGTAATATTATCCAAGGTGTAAGGAGGACACTAACCTGAAGCCACTGCTGCTGTTTCACATCTCCCTTGTGGGCTTTGGCTTCAAAGCCTTTCCCGCCATATTTTTGGTCTTCGGTGATGCATTTCAAGTGTGTTTTGTAATCTTCTCCCCTGAATCATGTGTGGAGAAAGATATACAAAATAGGTTTCAGGGAATATCATTCTGAAGTTAGTCCCTATTAGATGTTATTTTATCAAATGTCATTTCCATTTGCTGCTGTGATAAAACACACACATACAAAATATATCCAAAAAGCCATGGTAGAAGTGGGCACTGAGATACAGAATCAGATCAATACACCGTACCCTCATAGGCAGTGATAACGCTACATGTTTTAGAGTAAAAATACTCCTCGCAGTATTTTTAAGAAGTATTTCTAACCAAAGAGGAGTATTTAATTATCGGTAATAAATAAAATTTAAAAGTGTTCTATGCTACTCCAAACATATCATTTATAAGTAATAATGATGATCAGTTGCTTCCTTGTCTAAATGCCAAGATTTGGAAAACATATAACACTTTACAATTTAATTTAATTACCAAATTATGTTTTAAAAAAAAAAAAAAATCACAATTTTGTTATAGAAAAGGCAGCTAGTATAGACAGATTATTCACTATAAAATGCATGAAGTATAACAATACAGAGTCTTGGACAGTGCTAATAAATACAGAGATGGCAATATTCAATAATCTTCAGTATGAAATGAGGGTGGTATACACAGAAATTGTGCCTGTATATACATAGCATTAATGAATACAAAGGTGACAGATGCTTATAACTCCCAGTGGAAATATGTGATATATATGATATTTAGCCACTTCAAACTTTTAAGTCCATTATAAGAAACTGAAAGTCTGTTATTGGGAGTAATGTATGCGCAAATAATAATTTGCACAATATTCCTTAAATCACACTGTATGTTAAGCTCCGTTACTCACACTCTGTTTCTTCTATATCTGGGTAACATGGGACACCGGGTACTCTAATGGAGGTTGGAGCGCATCCTATCTCCATCCATTCTGGCCTTGATCTCTGGGATAATATTTTGTCAGCTCACAGTGGTGCTCTGGTAATGTTATTCACCAGAAATGGACAGAGAACATAGAACATTTAATGGACTCATAACTTTGAACTGGTTAAATCTCATATATATTATATACTGATTTCAGTATCTGTCACCTTTGTATGCATTAACGCTATCTATATACAAACACAATTTCTATGTACACCACCCTCATTTCACACTGAAGATTATTGAATACTGCCATCCCTGCATCTATTAGGGCTATCTAATTTACACATATTTTTATACTGTTTTTTATAAAATCTTATAACATTTTGTATTATTATTATTTATAAACCCCCTACATCCTCCTCCTTGACTAGTAAAATGCTGATGGTTATTAAAAAAAAAAGCAGGAGAAGAACTCTGGTATCTTCAGACGGTGGCTGGAGAGGTCACATGACACTGTGAGAGAAAGTTCCTCTCAGTGTGAATGAGTCATCGCTAGAGTTGGAGACTTCCATCTCTGCCTCTGTGATATTTGTTATATTTTAGGGATAGGATGCTGTTAGGGGAGGGTTGGGCCTCAGCTGTGTTAAGCAGAGGGTAAAGGTTAGGCTGCGGTGAATGGAGGGTTCATTCCTGAAAGGCGCTGCTGCATATCTATGCACAAAGCTGCTGACAGCTTAGAAGTATACCTTCAAAGCTGTCAGAGCAGCATAGTATAAAGATATACAGCAGCGGCTATTGCAGGGAGTAGTAGACTGGGATCAGCCAAAGCCATACTGTGTGAAGCGCGGCTTCATATACATGCTGCTGCATGTCTGTAACTATCTTACGCTATCTACGTAGCGTTTTGTTACGTAGATTGCGTGCATGTGGTCTCTAAAGACCGCATGGAGTAGTTTAGTTAAAAAGAAGTGGCCTAATGCCGCCTCGGGGAGTGTTTAGCTAGAAGTGGGAGGGGTTTAGATCAGCCGGGGAAAGGCTACCTAAGATAAGGTAGCCCTATGGCACTCTTAAGTTTCATTAGGTACCTTAAAACAGGGACAGGTTAGGGGCTGCACCAGTGAGTTAGGGGTGGTTTTGTCCGTACCTAACTCACTCTTGGGCGTGAATACTTCCCTTTGTTCTTTACACTTGGAGAATCCTACGCACTAGGCAAGGAAAACTATTATCCAATTACATAAAGTAATTAGATAACCAATTTATAAAAATGTGGTTGACTTTCAACAAGACGTTTTTGCTATATTCTTTTTCTGTATACTACGGCTTTCTGGAATGAAACAACTTGCCCTTAAAACTAAATTAAAAAATCATACCCAAACTGTTCCAATGATCTATGCAGCAGAAAGTACTTCAGGGCACATGTGAGCTAATGCTGTGAGAGGTGGCTTATGGCTGTGAGAGGTGGCTTATGGCTGTGAGAGGTGGCTTATGGGAAGAGGCAAGGGGGAAAAATAACAGAGTGAGAGATCTATAGTGAAAACAACAGGTCCTTCAGCATTTAGGGAATTGGTTCTTCAGCAGATCAGTAGTAACAATCTCAACAATACCAAACTCCTGACTGTAGACGGACATACCAGAAATCTTTCCCACAGTCTATGCAAGAGAGGCATTTACAGTTCCTGCAAACAGCTGTGTGTTTTTCCACTTGTCCTTTCTTCAAGGATTCCCCACAACCATTGCAGGTAAAAAACACCATGGTGGTCAGGACAGGTGCTCCACAAGGTGTTCTTCTGGGCTAAAGGAAGGATTTAAACAAAGGGAAATCAAACCCTTTAGTATTATAATTAACGCTTATTTATATAGGAAAACAAACTGTCCACAGCACTTTACAGAGAACATTAGACGTTTACATCACTCCCAGCCCCTACTGGAGCTACATATTAATGACCCTAACACATACACACACACTATTTTTCAGTAAGTAGACAATTAACCTACCATTTTGGTGTGTGGGAGGAAACCCATGCAGACACAGGGAGAACATACAAATTTCACACAGATAAGGCAAAGTCTGGGAATCAGCTGTGAGGCACTAGTGCTACTCAGAGCCTAATCTTTGAAGAAACATTTACAAACCAGTGGTTATACATAAATGGGTAGCCAATTAGAATCAAGCTGGGTTTTTTTTGTTTTTTAGAATGTACTAGATAAAGGATACTTGGAATATGATTGGTTGCTATGGTCAAAGTATATTCGAGTTTATTTAACAGAATCTTTATCAATTCTACCTTAAGAATCATATGCAAATGTATCCACATTGCATCCTTATTTGTTCTAACGCAGCTTTTTTCTTCTGAAAACAAATTTTGAGCTGTAGTTTTAATATCTATATATTTGCTTTTTGTATCAATATTTTGCTTGTGAAGTTCACATTGGTAATGTTTTTGCAAACACTTTGTAGACAAATGTAATTTTTTTTTTTATTAACAGGTTTTTATATAGACAAGACTGGGTAGCAACAGACAGACTGGGTGGGTAAGAGGGTTCTGCTCACAAGCTTACACTCTATAGGACAGTGGGTTTGATACATAATGGCAAGTCCTATATATCACACAATGGACCAGCCAGGGTGTATGGTAAAAGTGCTCAGTGTCTGATCCAACCACACAGCAGTGTTAGTAACAGAGATGAGGGAATTTTAGAATAGGAAGTGTACAGGTTTGTGTTAATAATGTAATAAAATGCCTGTATTGTATATTCTCATATCTACTCTGCCTAGTAAGTGGTAGCTCCTTTCACAGGATGCTACAAATGTTTATACCACAAAACCACCATCTTCTCCTGAAAGCAATACATTTTTCCAAGTGTTGGATGTATCTGCCAAACAAATTGTTTGAATCATAAAAGAGCATTTGCATAGAACTTTTGCATGTTTGTAAGTATTAGCTAATCTTATACATGCTGAATGCAACCTAACTTTATGACATGAAGTCTGTCTGAGGTTCACAAGCAATACTTTCCTTCTGTGTGCTGGCCTTTTAAAACAGTGTTGTGTGTTTAATAGCGAAACAAATAGAATAAATAATTGTTTTCTATTAATATGATTATTAAAAGAAAAATAACAATCAGTAATACTGAGTCAAGCATCTGGGACAGCAACAGAATGATATGTACACTAGCCAATGTGTACATGTTAAAATAATTTAAAAGAACCCTAAACCACTGTGACCAATCAAATTCCAGCCATCATTCATCCAGTAAGTTGCACATGATGGGAGTTAATGGTTAGTTGCTATTGGTTTCAGCTCCACTATGTTAATTTCTGAATAACCCTAAAGACTGAGATTAGAATTTTTTGCATTGTGAAATTAAATTAGCTCATGATGAAACTCAACATATTAAAGGTACTTTTGCAATACAATGTTTTAATGAACATGAGAAATGTTAACTCATGGATCACAAGCACTGGCTCTGTAATGCTTGAGTATCCATCTGCATAATATTCTAGAATAAAAAAAGCAGAGCACCCTCCCTGACACTTGTACATCTGCCACACGACACCCTGAATGCATGGAAGCACAGAATTTCTCTCCCTCCATCACCACTGTAAGTCCTGCAGCACACTCACCTCCTCAATACCACGTGTTCCCCCTGTACACCGGGCACTGGCTGCTGGATGACGTCACTTCCTCTACACCCGGGAAGACTCAAGGCCGGCTTCACTATGGGGGCGGAAGAGACGTCAGTGTCGGGGGTGAAAGTGCGTCACTGTGTTTGATGTCGTCACCAGTTGTCGGTGACAGAAGCCGTAAAGTAGTGGGTAAGATACTAATTGCTTCTATGTTGGTTTTGCATTAGATGTTGGAAAGGCTGTGCTTCATGTATATATATTCACCTTAACTTACATCATAATGTGATAGATATATAGCTAAACAGCAGATAGATGTATATCTATATATACATATATCTATCTATCTCTCATGTTTATATATAGGCTTACACACACTTCCAGGGCATGCTTGGTCTGGTGATTCCACATCAGTCCTTTGCAGCATTGCTGTATCTATTGATATTCATATTTTGTAGACTTGTTAATGGATCATCATAGGTTTATGATCTATTTATATAGGTTTATGATCTATTTATATAGGTTTATGATCTATTCAAACAAACCACGTTGTTAGTGTTAATTTGTGTGTGGTGCAAATGCCTCCCCTCCAATATTATCCTAAGGGCTATAATACTGTCCCTGCACTACTGTGTCATGTACCCAAAAATAGTTTATTGTAGTAATGGAAGATGTCTATTGTATATAAATTCAAGCTGTTATACTTGGAGATGAATGACTGTGTTAACATTAAATATACGCATGCTGTGTGTGTATCTTGGTTATTTTATGCTATTTGCGCATGCGCGTTTCAGATGTGATACACAAAGCCGTTGGGCACGGAATTCAATTCTGTGCCTAATGAGATCCATAAGAAGGGATGTGCCGCTACTCTGTAAGTGAGAAATTAAGAAGGGATTTAAATATAGCAGCATGGGCTGGGTTTGCAAAGTGCGCAAAGAGCTAAGCCCTATGGATGCTTAAGTCAGCTAAAATCCGTAGGAACGAAGGGAGTGCGCTTGCCACTTAGTTGCAAAATTTTTGCAATTCCGCACGTACTTATTTCCTTCTTATCTGTCAATCAGGCCTGAAATGCCCGACATAATCCTGAGCTGAGACCACCATTGCCTGGTTTATCATTTAGTTTTAGATCATTTACATGTACTGTATAAAGTGATTATTCAGATCTATGGCCACAACTCTGGTTTAACAAAACAAATTTTAAATCTAAAAGCATGGTGGGAGAGGAGAGGTATTTAAACAGTACCGTAAGGGGTTGGCTAAGCTCTTATGTACAATCCATATTTCTGCACCAGTTCAACTTAATATATAGGTTCGGTGTAAATGTTAAGGTATGGGTCTTGCTGGCGGATAGCCTTAAGTGTAAGAGGAATGGTCTTCCCTCGCACCTAAGCAAATTAGAATTACACATCGACCCAATAGCAGACACCCACAGTAGGAGGAGCGCTCGCATCTTACTGTTATGTCAGTATCCTGGCTGGTGTGAACACACCCAAACTGATCCATCTGAATGATGGACAGAATGATGAACTCCCGCAGTCACTTCCATCTCTTCCGTAAACTTGGTTCCATACAATGGAAGTTACATTAGTAAATCTAACAAAACATCTGGAGAGCTCATGCGCCCTCCAGGCCATTGATCCCACTTATGCACTTTGCTGGCATAAGTTTACTCACGGTATTAACTGTAGATCCGGCCCAAGGTTTGCAAATTCTAGTTTGGGTTTGTCTTGTTCTCTAAACTTTGTTTTGTGATACTTTTTTTTGCGCTTTTTGCATTGAGGGCTTTCCAGATAACGCTGCTGCTTTCTTTGGAGCTAGCCATTAAAAATTGTTCATTAGAGGATGAATCTTTATTCCTGCACACATTTATTTCCTTAAGATTTTAGACCATGAACGAGGTGAAAGAGTGCAGATACTTTTTCCACAGTCTCCTATATGATCACAAAAGGTATAATTTTCTAGAACTTGTTATTTTCTATGCTGAAATTACTTTTTCCATTGCGTTTTATTATCTAGTATCTCAACCTGTTCATCATTTATTTAATGACTGGGTCTTGCTTATTTAATTAAATTGAACTTTCCTATTCACTTTTCTTGCTTTATAGTTATTAAGGTTGACGCTGTTTTATGCATTTGGTACATCTCCTCCTGTAATCTTAAGACTGATTATAATAGGTTTGAAGTCACGGGACTCTAGCATATTATATGGTAGTGTTCAGAAATACGTAAATCTGCACATTATTACATGGTACATGGGATATTATTAAATGGTTTAATGCAGCTCATGTAACGTAACTCTTATGAACATAATAATCGGAACCAATTAAAAAGTGGATTTTCATTTACGGTATCTAGGAAGTTTGCTCAGTAAATTCACCCTCTGTTTATTGAATTACAACAGACCAAGTTAATGCCAGATATGACATAGCTAAAAGATGATTCTGTTATATATGTGTATAGCATAACATACACACAAGTGTCTGCTCTTCTGATGCTGCAGTTTGTATTTAGAGAGGCAGATTGGATATGGAGTAACTGCAAAGAAAGGAGCGTTAACAGAGAGATTTTTTTTTTTCTATTATTTTTTTACCGCTGCCTGCTGTTTTAGCGCAGCGGTAAAAAAATAATTGAATGGGCGAATTTTTATCGCTCAATTGAATCGGGCCCTCAGTGTTCACTCATCGGGTATTTCCAATCAGACAGGGTCATTACTGCGACTCCTGTCTAATTGAATAATATAATACTGATATGTGTGTTCACCATTACAATAATCCTGAGCAGAGTTCAGCACAAGGGTACAGCATTCGATATTAAAATCTTTGGTAATGTACCCGTGCGGAAATATATATTTTTTTCTGCTATCAGCTGTATCCCTTTCAAAAATTAAGAACATAGTAACTTCCCTGTAACCTAACTCTAAGGGCTAGATTTACTAGCTGTGGAAAAGTGGAGATGTTGCCTATAGCAACCAATGAGATTCTAGCTCTCGCTTTACATACTAGGGAATGTCAGCTAGAATCTGATTGGTTGCTTTGAGAAACATCACCACTTTTCCTTTTTTTCTTCTTCACAGTTTAGTCAGAGTTTAAAAATACACCTGTCCATTACTTGTGTGCGATAATAAAAATAAGACTGTATTTACCCTGCATTCCAAATGAAATAGTGTTCATCTGCACCATCACGTTGCAGCATGGGTTGTCCAGATGCAGATTTGCACCTTTTTGTGCAGTTACTCCTTGCTCTGGATCTGCCCCTGAGTGTGCTATTTGTATCACTGGAGCAGTGTCCAAACTTTCAGCTAATTAACTTTAGTTTATTATATTTATATTTGTTACCTATCTGTGTAAATGAAATAAAATTTACTACAATGAAATACAATATCAAATATATTTGATTTATAAACCTTGAAGCGTTTGTTCTTACCTATTTAAATGTCATATATTTTTTTAAAGCTGTTATTAATGTTTTTAAGATATCGTTTTTCAAACACCAGACGTTGCCAGGGTTGAGTTTGCAGGGATTTTTCAGCAGATAATCTTTCCAATCACACAATCAAAAGACCATTTCAGAAGATATCTCACCAGTGTGTACTGTCCACAGATGCTCTAAAACCTTTCGAAACAGTCTGTGATCTTTTGATTTGATCTTTTGGAGCTCCTAATATTCTAGATCAACCATGGAAAGATATCTTTTGCTCTCTTGACAGTAAACACTGGTAAGATATCTGGTGAAACGGGCTTTTGATTGTGTGATTGGAAAGATTATCTGCTGAAGAGTCCCAGTGTGTACCCTGCTTTAGTCATCTTACAGACTAAAACTGGCCATAAACTAGAGCAATTATCACTCCCAGCAGGAGCTGTCTGAGAATTGGGATGGTTTTCCCCTAGGGAACGGTCCCAATATTGGTGCCACTTTCCTCTCCTGCTGGGACCACTGATCGAGACTGAAGAGGGAGAAGCTACAGAAATAGAGATGTCGCTTCTTAATTAACAGACTGTAGAACCTATGGTCAGTAGCAAGTGACATCTTCACCTCCTGGTAGAAGTTTCCCCGTCTATCTGACTCCATAATTACCAGCAAATATAGCAGTAATATTGTAATGGAAGCACTGCATATCTATCAGAGAGCAGATTATTCATATTAGTTCTGTACTTGCTGATAAGTATGGAATCAAAGTAGATAAGGAACCCCAGCCAGGAGGTGGAGGTACAGGTCCAATAATTGAAAATGGCTGCAGACTACACAATATTGGGAGCTTTCTGACAATAATAGTTTAGAGAGCCAATAAAATGATCGGATCTTAGCATTTCTGGACTGGTATTTTGCTGTCTTACGGCCAGATTTACTTAGCTGCGGGTTTGGAAAAGTGGAAATGTTGATCAAAGCAGCCAATCAGATTCTAGATGACATTCTCTAGTATGTAATAGGAAAGTGACAGCTAGAATCTGACTCCACTTTTCCAAACCATCCTCCTCACACACTAGAGTAATAATTGGTACGATCACCCGATAATCAGATGATTGGGCCAGTGATTGCTCTAGTGTATGGCCATCTTTAGCTTTCCTTTTATCTCTGTACCCATCCAAACGTCTGTACTTCCATTTGCTTTAGTCAGATTACCGAGGGTAGCTCCACACTCTGTGGGAGTTGGGAGTGTTTACAATGTGAATGTGCAGATATCCTGTGCGACCCAGAGCTTGTAGCTCTAACCACATATTTTGTTCAGGGATCTGATCACATCAAGATAGGAATTCTGGATCCAAGCCCCATGGGTTTCAGTAATATTTTAGTATCTGTAATTGGAATGCATTAACTAATGTAACCACTAGATGGCTCACAATGTCTCTGAAATGTTACAATGCTGTATTTAACTGCTGGTAATTTGTTTATTTATTATCAGGTTTTTATATAGCGCTATCAGATTACTTAGGTCTTTACAGAGAATTTTTCACATTCACATCAGTCCCTGCCCATTGGAGCTACATTCTCATTTCAGTGGCATACGCAGGATTTTGAAAGGAGGGTTTCCAGTGTGTGTAATACATGTAGGGTATATTATCATACCTCCCAACTATTTGGAGCTTGAAACCGGGACAAATAAGATCCGCCTCCCTGCCTCCATTGTCATGCCACAAGGGGCAGAAATATAAATAAACAATAAAAAAAAAGCCCACTTATCAGGTGAACTGGAGGAAAGTCGGGACAGTCAAATGAAATCGGGACAGTTGGGAGGTATGTATTAGGGGTCTGAACATGGCTGCACACACATATGCTAATCCCAGACCCACATATACCCCACATAAAACTAAAATTACTCCTAGCCTGTGAGTATGTGTTAGGGAATTATACTGTAATGCGGCAGAGGTTGATGTGAAGACTGTTTAAAATTGTAAAGAGCACTGTTAAAAAAAACAAAAATAAAATAAAATATGTAAAATGACAATACTGATAACATGGTCGTACTGTCTGACTGCCAAGACTTCTGAGACGTCCAGTAACATTCTCTGTGAGAGCAAGACGTTTATAATGTAGATTTGAAAATAATATATTTTTAGGTAATTTATAAGTTTCTTCTTTCACACATTAAAATAGTATTTTATGTATAGTGTACACATCTAACAGCAATAGCCGTATACAAGGCATTAGTACAGCACATTACACCATAGACCAGAGCTTTTGTCTGTGCATAAGCACTGAATTAGTTGAATTAGTTGTGACCCAATCACCGATCTGTATTTACTATGTGCGCGTTTTTATGTACGTAGGAAGGCAGCACCCGTGACACTCCCCTCGTATGGACGGGTTTTCAGTGACTTACACCTCCATAGGGCTCTCTTATCTCTACGTGCGTACTTACGAGCATATGTTACTTATGTACGTGCGTATTTAACTAACTGCACTCTCAAATGCCCATTTACATGTCTCTCCCCGCCTACTTTCACGTAACTTCTAACGCACGGAAAACAACCATGCCCCTCTGTAGTATGTCCCTAAAGGACTTACGTGCGCTAATACTACGTAATTTGCGTGGAAAAAGTTACTACGCATGCGCAGATAATCCACTCCTAAAAATACACATGCAACCCCACGCAAAAACGGATCTGTGAATACGGCCCACCATCCCCATCTGCTTTCCTATTGCTGTACAGGCCAGGACCATCTTCCTCTTTGTCAGTCTTCCCCACATGGCTGCAAAGCCACGCCCTTTTTACAGGCACCCATGAAGCCACGCCCTTTTACAGCACCCATGAAGCCACACCCCTTTAACAGCACCTATGAAGCCACGCCCCTTTTCAAAATTTGCCCTTTTTAAAACATTTTTTTAATTATCAACATACACTTAAATATAAATTTTAAACTGGGGTTTAAACACACACACCGGATCTAGAACTTCTCCGTCAGGGCAGCAGAGTTCCAATAACGGACTGACATGCTTTCCAATGTTTCATATGTGCCAGTGAGTAAATGAAGATCATACGTAGGCGCTTAACTCGTCCTTCCTGTATGATATACATACCACCACCATGTGTACACGCTGTGACATGGCAGCTTGTGATGCCCCAGTGTCGGAAAGACTTCCAGCGCGGAATACTGGATCATTAGGACACAGATCTATGCTTGCAGCTTTATGCGTTAGCTGTATTTAGACGGCACGTTTCTCGCATGCAGAGTGTGGAAAATGCCCGAGTTTCTTGAATCAGCCCAGTGTAGTAAATAGATGGTGTACATAGGGGAAGCTATAGGGTGCATGATAGTGATCCGTTCATGATTCTGCAATGTCCTTTCCAGAGCATTGAGATGAGCATCCAGAATGGACCGTGCTGCAAATCACAGCTGTCACCTTCTCCAGCAGCTTCATGAGCAACGTATCCAAGGGTTGCTCTGCGACTGCATGCTCGTGGTGAAAGGCGTCTGCTTCAAAGCACACAAAAACGTGCTGGCGGCTTTCAGCCAATACTTTAGGTAAGAGGCGATAAAAACCATTGTGTGTGCAAGATAATTTCCAGAGATAGAGGTTATTCTGCCCAGTAGTCAGTCTGAGAAAGACACATTCTATTTTTATTACTATGTTTACTAATCTGTATCTCCTGATTGATCTTATACAGACCGCGACAGCCTTAGTAGCCTTTGTTTCATATTCTCTTTTTATTTGTTATTGGTTTTCATAACATCCCAAGAGCAATACCCTTCATAAGCTTAGATCAGCTATGGCCAGGAGCAGACCATGTGCTCTACCCTTTATAAGCTTAGATCAGCTATGGCCAGTGCAGACCATGTAACACTCCCACTATTAGTACTGCTCTACCCTTTATAAGCTTAGATCAGCTATAGCCAGTGCAGAGCATGTAACTCTCCCACTATTAGTACTGCTCTACCCTTTATAACAGGGGTCCTCAAACTTTTTAAACAGGGGGCCTCAAACTTTTTAAACAGGGGGCCAGTTCACTGTCCCTCAGACTGTTGGAGGGCCAGACTATAGTAAAAACAAAAACTATGAACAAATTCCTATGCACACTGCATATATCTTATTTTGAAGTGAAGAAACAAAACAGGAACAAATACAATATTTAAAATGAAGTAAAGTTAAATCAACAAATTTACCAGTATTTCAATGGGAACTCCCCCATCATGTGTCCTGTCCCCACAGCATCCCCCATCATGTGTCAGCATCATTTCTGTCTATGCACAGAACAAGCAATAAGAAGCTTTGGAGGCAACAACCTTCGGAAGTAAGATACCCCCCTGCCCTCCGCCTCAGACAGTCCCAGGCGTACACAACTTGTCAAGACCATTGCAAATTGCACAAGTTGGGCATGATCCTGAACCAACTGACTTACGCACACAAGGTGGTGAATTAGTTCTGCGTATGTACAGGACCAATTTTTCTGCATCAGAACACAGCATTGTGTGTCTGTGTTCCATGCGTAATTTATCCTCCGCAAGGAGGGCAGGGCCACCCCCATGTGTATGAGATACACATTGTGGGTGTGCTTAACCATTTAAATTACGTATGCTCTAGTACTGAGTTCCAACTGAGCACCTTAAGGTAAGGTTCTGTGGACATAACCACCATCTGCATGTAGAAGAGCAGGGGGAGTGACCTGTTCTCCTACGTCCAGAACTTACGATAGCTAATTTCATACATTAGTCTCCATTGGAAAGAATTTTCGATCTGCATCCACCCGTGTCCTTTTCCAGCCAAGCTTATGGGGAACATACTTGTGCTCTACACTTCTATAATGTATATAGACCATTTCATATGTCTGTTCTGCATTCCCCTAGCTGGCGCGGGATACTAGCTCTCGAGCAGAGAACACAATCTGTAAGTCCCGCCGCACAGGAGAAGAGCAGCGGCGGGACTACAGGGAAGGCGGCCGGGGATGCGCTGCAGTGAGCGCAGTGGCATCCCCGGCCACAACCAGCTTTGCAGTGCGGGGGGTGCAGGCTTCTAAGAGAAGTCTCCACCCCCCTGCAAAAAGGGGTGGAGTTTACAGACACCGGGGCCCACCGGGGATTCTCCCGGCTCCCCGGTCGGCCAGTCCTACGCTGAGCGGCGGCATAAACACCCGGCGGGCCATATAAATGTCCTCAGCGGGCCGCATGTGGCCCGCGGGCCGTAGTTTGAGGACCCTTGCTTTATAAGCTTAGATCACCTATGGCCAGGAGCAGACCATGTAACTCTCCCACTATTAGTACTGCTCTACTGAGAGTCCTTTTGGGATCTTGTAAATTTTTCCTATGTGGAATGTATCAGTAGATTGAAGAGACCAGGGGTGAGAGTTTAGCTTCTTGAAGCAAGGTGACGTCTTTCATGACAATTACAGCTGCTGGACCAGAAGGTTTCTTGTCTGAGGCAGTGGGGAAACCTCTTCCAGCTTCTGTCCCTTGAGCACTTTGCAAATAAACAGCTCATTAACAGCTGCCATATTTTTGCCAGGACTTCAGGATATGAATGTCTTGTGTCCTCCTTCCTTTTGATTCCTGCTTACCTATGCCCCACATGGAGTGAGAATTTTATAGTCAGGAGTGTCCTTAAACTACATGCTCTGCAAGGAAGCTGTAATCTAGATTGTAACAGGTCCAGCTGGAGCCTTTTCAGCTAACTGGTGAGGAAGCTCAGAGGCTGCTGCTGAGCAAATCTCATATATTAGTACTGGGTTGATGTGCTGTTTATATCTGTACATGGTTATTATAGTAACCCACTCTTTAACCTTTACAAATACAATGATGAGTAGTATTGCCTGTTTTTTGTGTTACAAAAAATAACAAATTGTTGTGTAGTGTCTGTACTGTCATAATATATATATATACATATGGAATAGTCTTCGAGAAAGAGCCATATGCTTTATCCATTTAGGGAAGGAGAGATGAATTGTCTGCAGTGGTGCTAGTTCCTAATGGTCTTTATCAGTAGCAGGGGGGAGCGGAAATATTGCCCGACCCATAACTTTGCCTCCCTCTTATAGGCTACACCAGTTGTTCTTGAATTCACCCATATCATCAACTCTATTCCCATATAACTATCCTCAGTATCAGTGTGTATCACTGCCTTAATAAAGGTATGGAGGGGAGATTAAAACACCAGGGACCGGATCCTGATATAATAGTAAATGTGAGCAGATACAGAGGTCATTAGATGCTGTGAGATCCTAATTTTCTTAAGTGCCAGGAAAGACTGCTCCCTTCACTCTTATGGCTTTCCTCCAGCAAAACCCTATGATTTAAATGCCTCTCCCCCCTCCCTTTAAGCATGCCATCCCATCCCGCCCCATCGTCACAACGTCATTCAGCGTGGAAATCTGGGCCTTGAGGATCCAGATCCGTTGTGTCAGTGGGTAGCGGTCGCAGGCGGACATGAAGTTTGGTGCAACTTCCCTCGCACAGCATGTGTTAAGCTGCCACAAATTCTAATTGTGCATCCGGTCCCATGTCTCCAAACCCCTTTTATTTAGTCGCGCCAAAGGAAACCTATTTGACACACAGGTTCTAGGCAAATTGGTGCCTATTAGTATTCTATGTACATGAACGGGTCTCATACAGAAACAGAAAAGTAACTAAATCCCCTTCTCAATGGCTTGCACACTTAGGTCCGGATTCACAGATGCGTAGTTTTCGTTTTACGTATGTTGTTTTAAGAATTGAGCTACTACGCACTTGTAGTAGCTTATTTACGCTATCTACGTACCATTTCTGTAAGTAGATTGCGTAAGCGCGGTCTTCAGACCGGACCTTTAGACCTTTCCCTGTGGTCAAACACTGGGCAAACGTTGATAGAAGTAAAATGTTGAGGAAGTCATGAACGCTAAGCTTTTCTTTTTTTAGCGATTTATTTTATATGTTTTCTCCTGTAACAGATCTCTCTTTCAGAATGCTTCCACCCAAAAAGATGTATTTCATTTGGACATTAAAAATATTGGTGGTATTGGTCAAATTTTGGACTTCATGTATACCTCTCAGCTAGAACTGAACAATGATAACATACAAATCATGCTGGAGATCGCACAATGCCTTCAAGTGCAACACGTCCTCAACATGTGTTATAGTTTCTTAAAACTGACCACAAATGTGGACCCAGTCACTTCCTTAGCGTCCAGCAACTCTCTACCTCTCCAGGGATCTTATCCCACGTTTACTAACCCTATTTCTACTGAGCACCAATGCTCGACGCTGCTGGAGGAGCCCGTAGCTGAAGAGAGACCTTCTCAGGCCGATAAGGGGAATGTCCCTTCCAGTAATGCACCCAAAAGCACCTCTGCGTCTTTCAGCACAAGTAACAAGGAAATTACTCTAAAACAGTTTGGTCAACCTTACAAATTGCGCGACTTCTACAGCAAACTCTTTTACAAGGAGAACGCGGACAAGGCAGCGGAACAGCTATCGGCATCGACTCTGTGCACCGATTCTAACATCATTGAATCCCAACCGTGGACATTGAATAACTCTGAATCTATATTGACCCCGTCGGATTCTTTACCCTTGGAGCCCTTACCTGCATTTTCTCATACGTTTGTCTCCTCACAAGAGGCTGAGGCGCCACCATTGCCATTTCCTAACGAGATGCGGCTTAAAAAGGCAATTCACTTAAAGAAGCTGAACTTTCTCCGGTCTCAGAAGGCAGCGGAAGAATCATCGGAACCTATTAGTGTTTTGGAGAAAGCCATAGAGGAAACGGTGTTCAGCAATGAGGGGCTGAAAAGCACTGAAACCAGTTTCTTAGAGAAAGAAACGGAGAGCAAAATTCTTGATAATGGTGCTCAAGATAATGATATAGAGAGAGAGGAGACAACTAACCTGGAAGACCAAAGTGTAGCTGTGCCCAGACACTGCTTCTGTGATGTGTGTGGAAAGAGTTTCAAACACCCCAGTAATCTGGAGCTACACAAACGTTCTCATACAGGTACAGGGAGGTAATGGTTTCATATTTAGATCACATGTTTATTGGAATGACTTATTCTGCTTGAAAGGAAAGTACATTTGTGTCCTGTGTTTTTTTACCCCAAGACTATGTAATGTTTAATGATAATGGACCTGATCCAGACTTAGGAATTCTGACAGCAGACCGACACATTAAAACTGCTGTGCTGCCCTCACAGGATACGCTTGAGTGTTCTATACTTGCCAGCTTGATTGGGAGTTTGACACTGTTAGCGTTGGGGGTTAGACTGCAGTTAGGGTTAGCTTTAGGGTTGCGGGGTAAGGCTGCAGTTATGGTTAGTTTTAGGGTTGGGGGGTTAGGCTGCAGTTAGGATTAGTTTTAGGGTTGGGGGTTAGGCTGCAGTTAGGGTTAGTGTTAGGGATGGGGATCAGACCGCAGTTGGGATTAGTTCAAGGGTTAGATATAGGATTAGGCTAAGGCTGCAGTTAGGGTTGGGGGTTAGGGTTAGTTTTAGGGTTGGGGGTTAGGCTGCAGTTATGGTTAGTTTTAGGTTTGGGGGTTAGGCTGCAGTTAGGATTAGTTTTAGGGTTGGAGGTTAGGCTGCAGTTAGGTTTAGTTTTAGGGTTGGGGTTAGGCTGCAGTTAGGATTAGTTTTAGGGTTGGAGGTTAGGCTGCAGTTAGGGTTAGTTTTAGGGTTGGAGGTTAGGCTGCAGTTAGGATTAGTTTTAGGGTTGGGGGTTAGGCTGCAGTTAGGATTAGTTTTAGGGTTGGGGTTAGGCTGCAGTTAGGGTTAGTTTTAGGTTTGGGGGGTTAGGCTGCAGTTAGGGTTAGTTTTAGGGTTGGGGGTTAGGCTGCATTTA
The DNA here is from genome assembly GCA_011038615.1 of Limnodynastes dumerilii. NCBI lineage: Eukaryota > Metazoa > Chordata > Amphibia > Anura > Limnodynastidae > Limnodynastes > Limnodynastes dumerilii. The sequence goes on from WWET01003026.1 coordinate 178,799, forward strand.
GGGTTAGTTTTAGGGTTAGGGATTAGGCTGCAGTTAGGGTTAGATATAGGATTGGGGTTAGGCTGCATTTAGGGTTAGGCTGCAGTTAGGATTAGATGTGAGGTAGGGATTAGGCTGTGGTTATGGTTATATTTTGGGTGGGAGTTAATTTTAGGCAGCGGTTAGGTTTAACCGCTTAGGGTTGGGCTTAGGGTTGAGCTGTGGTTAGCATTAGATTTATGTTTAGGCTGCAGTTGAGGGTTAGGCTTAGGCTGTGGACATGGTCTGTCGGGAGCACTAAGGTCATTATAATTATACTATCAACCTTATTGTTGTCAACAACAACCCTGTTGATATGATTTTTGTCCACATTCACACATTGTTAAGGTAATGTTGCTGAGTGTATGGATGACTGTCAATCCTGTATACCACACCCTTAGCACGCCCTCCACCCCACCCCTTATAAGCCATCTGCATCTCACCCCATCATCGGAAAATGCTCCCAGCACAGGTCTGTATTGGGAATGTGGCGCATGCATAAAATGTAAAATGTGAGCGTTTTCCATGCATGGTCGTAGTGATTGGGAAAACACCCCTTTTGTGAAGGTCTGAATCTGGTCCAATAATGTTAAATTGAGGACCCATTTATTTTTATTTTTTTTAACCTTATTCCTCTTATTGCTAATCTACAATCAAATACACCTTAACCTTCTCCCTCGTCTACTAATACAAATAGGTCTCTGCGATTACTGATATTGACTTCAGAAAACCTCCGATCATTTAGACAGCTTGTGCAGTATTTATAATTAAAGAGTAGATGAGGTGGAGGATTGTGTGTGACCTACGGACGTCTACAGCTTCCTATGCAATTGTACAATTCATTGATTTTTTGATAAAGACGCAGAGTGAAATCTTCACCATTTGCGCTTGTAAAACATGATTTATCTTTTCTCAATATTGAAAGCAGTTACTTTGATTGTTCACTGTTTAAATGACCAGAATGTGCTTTCAATTAAGTGGAAGGTTTTAATTGATAGGCGTGATTTTACCTGATTAGGCTAATTGTCGGGTAGTATTATGTTAGTCATTGACTGTCCGGATTATTATTATTTATTTAGCTAGGACCGAGAAGTTGTTTCTAATGTTTTCTTTTTTCTCTATCTCGTCTTTCCATCTAGGTGAGAAACCTTTTGAGTGTAGCGTTTGTGGGAAACACTTTTCACAGGTGGGATGATTAAAATAACTTCGTAATTCTGTTTGTCTTTGTAATGTTATGCACCATTTTATAATCCCTTTTCCCCCTTAGTAGACATACAGCATTGCACGGAAGGGTTTTTCTGGCTGCTCAATATTATATAATGAACAGTACAAATTTGGATCCACCTTTTACATATGACATATGTCCTTCCCCTACATACACACACACACACACACACACACACACACACACACACACACACACGCTCTGTAATGCCACACGGTTTTTCCAAAGTCCAAGCATTTTTGTTTGTTCTGCCTTATGCCTAACAGCTCAAGTTTTGGCTTTTTTTTTATACCTATAAATAACCAACTGAACAAAGGGGGTTGGTTTGGATGTAAATTGGATAAGTGTGTACCCAGCCTAAGAAAAGTAAGGATCAACTATCAGTAGAAGATTGTGATTTAGTACTACAATACATGTTCATGATATTGCACTTTGAATACAGAAGTATTGTCTTCCGCATTTAATGTAAGTGCATTCTATACATTCCCAGTCCTCCGACGGACAGACACTTTAATAATACCAATTCAAGACACACCCCAGCCCTTCCCCCTTGGAAGTGACACTGCTGTTATATCTGGGAGAGGTCAGATGTCTTCAGTATGTTATCACGGATCTGCACATAAAGCATTCTTCATACCACAAACACAGGGAGCTGGGGAAAATTCAGCTGTCAAAACCATTCAAACCATTAAGTCTAGTTTGCTATAAAGGCCCACCATTCCTTCCTATTTCCTTGCTGCTTTGGAGGGGAGCCATCATAATATGTGGTACTTGCAAACATAGCCATGGCTATGATGTACGTTTGTTAAGGAGGCCCATGGTCCTTGTCAGCTCTGTTTGCTTGCAGTTAATCAGGCCCATGACCACGTTACTGTGCAATATTTTGTGCAGTGCATAATGGAATATTGCAAATGCTTTTTGTATCCAGCAGGGGGAGCCCAAGCAAAGCCACACTTACGGCTCCCCTTTCATTGATGTGACTGTAAAACTAATAGACGTCTTTCTTTTCAGGCCGGCAATCTTCAGACTCATTTACGACGGCACTCTGGGGAGAAACCTTTCATATGTGAGATTTGTGGGAAAAGGTATGCGTGTTGCTATCATTTCCTCTTTCATGTTTCCCTGCAGACAATTTTCTTTCTAAGAGTTTGGTTTTGACTTCTTTAAACTTCTCAAATACATCCAAATCTGATGAACAGTCGCGTGAATGGGAAAGGTCTGAATGTTTGTGTGTGTGATATGGACCTATTCTTTTTATATATATTATAGGGGAATCGGGTATCGGTGCACTTTAAGAGAGGCTGTGCCGTGTTTCACATTTATCCTATGTTCTGGACAGTTGAGGGTTTCTCCCAGACAGTGATTTCGATTGTTATGCCTCCATGAGGCATAGCAATCAATCCACGGAGCACCGAAAACTCAGTGGTGCGAAAAGTAGTAAAAAAAAATAGTCCCCCCCACTCCATTCCCTAATTCTTACCCGAACCCTCCCTTCCTGGCAGCCAGACCCTAACCCTCCCTTAATTGCTGCCTGATCCTAATCCACCATCTCCCGCAGTGTGACCCTAACTTTCTCCCCCCTGCAGTGTGACCCTAACCCTCCCTCCTCTACAGCCTGACCCTAACCCCCCATCCTCTACAGCCTGACCCTAACCCTCCCTCCCCTACAGCCTGACCCTAACCCTCCCTACCCCGCACAAATAATTTACTCACCTGTCCCTGGTCCGGCGATAGCAGCGGTCGAGGTGCGGCGGAGGGATATCGCGCATTGCGAAAGTGAATGGGTGAAGTATGCCGAACGGCATACTCACCCATTCATTAAAAAAGAGTAGGAACTTTCGGATGTCCCATTTTCGTCAATAAGATTTTCTTAGTGGGGAGTGTAACCGGTTCTAGACTTGAATTTGTAAGGTTAATATCTACATCAGTTATTCTGGACTCTATTTAGGATCAATTTAGAGACTTTTTAAATCAATGCCAAGGTTGGTTTTTATTTATCTGGCATCTAAATGTATTCAATTATTTAGTTATTTATATTATGAATTTTTTATAATAAAGCTTAAGACTATTGTATGATATTTATGTAGGTTTATCACTGTACTTAATACCCATTCCAGCTATACATGTATTCCTTCTGAGTAATTACAGCGAGCTCTTCATCTGGCTTAACTGTATGGTATGCACTGGCTTTGGGAGTGTGGATCTGCTTCAGGTGTGTAGAGTGCAGCAGTAATAGTGCAGTTCCTCTAGGGTGCTATTTGTTAGTTTGTCAATGAATGGTTAAGTGGCTGAAAAATAAATGTAGCATTCTTATCCATTCATTAGTGAAACTTCTAATTAGGTATATTTTCAAGTAATAAACAGCCAAAAATAAGCTTTCATCTGTCTGTATTTCATAAATATAATTTTCATTCCGGAGAACGCGTCCCATTATATAGGCAGTGATACCATATATTCTTAGCCTGAGCGGGAGCATAAGTCCTTTCCATGAGTTATACTGTCTATCTTCTATATGAAGTAAGGCTTGCATTGTATTTTAATGATCATTCCAGCTTAAACCCCAATCCTCTTCTTGTCCATCAGTTACTCTGGTGCCTGGGATACTAGCTCTACCTAGAGACTTGCTGTAGTGTAAGTGTGAGTGATGTCAGGTTATTCTAGAGACTTGCTGTAGTGTAAGTGTGAGTGATGTCGGGTCACTCTAGAGATCTAGAGACTTGCTGTAGTGTGAGTGTGAGTGATGCTGGGTCATTCTAGAGACTTGCTGCAATGTAAGTGATGCCGTGTTATTCTAGGGAATTGCTGTGATGCTGGAATCCAATCCAACCTCGATCGTTCAGTTGTATAAGTGTGTAAGAACACAACTTTTGTAACATCCAATCACGGTTGTCTGGTCAGGTGATCCGACCACCAAACAGCAATGTGCACACCCCCATGACTGCTTTATCCAATTCTTCTCCTGATCCTGTCGTCACCTTTGTGTGTGAGTGACAGGGGGTCTGGGGAACATTGGAGGAGTACATGCGGTGACAGGGTTACACGCACCGCTGCGAACACACATTTTATGCATACACACTGCCGAAAGATGATTGTCCACTGTTTGTATTTTGGAATATGACTGTTTCCGACAGCCAGACAGGTTAATGCGGGGGAGGGGATGTATTTTAGTAGGGTAGTTTTAGGGTTAGGTTGCGAGGAGGGGATAGGTGGGAAAGGGGAGACTTAGGGTGGTTGCATTCTCCGGTTATAAGGTATGGCTTCCGAAAAAGGTATATTCGAAAGTTACTTTTCGAATGTCCGTTTTTCCGAACCTTACACTTTTAGAATTTTTTTTTTAATGAATGGGTGATTGTGCTGTTCGTCATACTCACCCATTCACTTTCAGACCGAGGGGATAGGTGAGTAAAGTCTTTCTGTGGGTTTAGGGTCAGGCTGCAGGGGAGGGAGGGTTAGGGTCAGGCTGCCAGGAAGGAGTGTTAAGGTCAGGTTGCAAGTTAGGGAGGGTTAGGGTGCAATGTCTCCTCGAGGTATATGCAATCGAAATGCCAGCCAGTTCGCAACTGGCTGGGGAGGAATGGCCGATTCGAAAATCAGCCATTCGGACCGGAGCCCCACATCCGACTTAGGGTTATGGAAGGGGAGGGTTAGAGTAAGAATTAGCATGAGTGTTGTGGAAATAGAGAGCGGCACTTTCCTGAGCTCCATCTTCGCAAATTTAGTGTGAAGAATGACTACAGCTCGGTGACAAAATACTTTGAGTAGCTGCAGATCAGGTCTGCTGTAAAACTGGACGTGTGTATCATGGTTTGTGTGTTGTATCTGTGAGCTCGGTCTGCTTATGATTGTATAAACAGTCTGGTTAGGAGTTGATCTGGAGAGGGCTGGACAAGTGTGTACCTGTAAAATGTAGATCCGGCCAAATATTATAATTTCATCTTGCATTTTAAATTTCAGAATTATCATTTCATTTATATGTAACCAAATAATGTATTAGGCTCTTGGTAAATCCCGTGGGATTGGTTTTTGGTATGTTCCAGTCTTCTATCTTCAGATTTCCTTGTAGTATTAGAAGTTCTTGCACAACGTTCAGCCCATTCTCTGTATAACTGCAGGTTATTACAGTGTACAGAAGATTTACACTATAGTGTACCATAGCTGCGTTATGATGATGATATGTATTGTTCCAGGTTTGCAGTGTCCGGTGATGTGCAGCGTCACATTGTCATACACACAGGAGAGAAGCCTCATTTGTGTGACATCTGTGGTCGAGGTAAGCTGACTGAATCTTTATAATGACATTCTTTCTGGTGAATGATTAGATGCCTAATGTTAGGATCCTTGCTGTGACAGGCTTTAGTAATGTCAGCAACTTAAAGGAGCATGAAAAAACCCACGCAGAGGACAAACAATTCACCTGCCATGACTGCGGCAAATCATTCAACATGCACCGGAAATTAATAAAGCACAGAATCCGGCACACCGGGGAGAGGCCGTACAGCTGCCTTACATGTGGTGAGTCAGCACCGTCTTTGTGTTCACGCTTCACCAGACATACAGCAAAGGTTCACTGGTAGCTGCGGGTAAGGAGAAGAGCATTGTGGGAAGAGGCACAATGAGTAGTGCTTTGATTGGAGTAAAGCAATGGTAATGAGGTGATGAGTATGAGGTGTATAATTTATACAGACTTCTATAACGGACTGCTGGGCTGTGGGACGTCTATAGAATTAAGGGACCATTAATAACCAGCAGTTTAATAGAGGAAGTACATCATTATATGTTAACTGTATCTCCATTAACTCTAACAGATAGAGCACTTCCCTCCCTCTCTGGGGATCTGGTGCAATAAAAAGATGGGAATGCATTAATTTTAATTATTGTCCCGCCCCCAAGAATGAATCCACCAATCCACATTGTGGATTCTTGCAAAGCAAATCTGCCTCATTGGTATAGCAGCATAGCCAGCATCTCCAGCTAAGTAATAACACATATTCCTATGTATGATTCAGCCTTTCACCTATACTGCTATTAAATAGCGTGCTTTATTTTTTTAATATTTTATTTTTTATTCTTCTTTAGTATGGGTGGGAATGAGCAATAATTATTACAGTTCAGTTTAGTGTAAATACTTTTCTGAAATTAAAGGTATAATTACTGATCATTTACATAATTTTGTTATTGTGTATTGTTTTGTGCATTTATTTTGTTTTTGGAGGGGTTTTTTTTTTCTTTTAACCAGAGTTCTCCTTAACTTAACCGGTTACTGTTGCTATGGCAACAGTAACACATTCAGTAGTCGACTGTATTATGGGCAAAATCATTAACCTATCACTGTCGGTACTCTGAATGTGGCAGCAGCACACGAGTAAACTTAATTATGTATTTCATTGGATTGTTTGCTCAATGTGATTTATTTTATTTATCAGTTACTAAGTGATATAACAGATTGCATTGTAATAAGGGTTTTATCGGTTTACAGGGAAAAAGTTTGCTGGCTCCGGAGATCTGCGCAGACACGTGAGATCGCACACGGGAGAGAAGCCATACACTTGTGACATATGTAACAAAAGTTTTTCCCGCTCAGCCGTCCTCAGACGTCACAAAAACATGCACTGTAAACCCGGGGAGGACTGTGATGTCCCTGCAGAAGAGTTTCCAAATGCGGTGGAGTCCTCTAACCTGGAGAAATCTCAGAACTCAGATTCAGGAACTCAGAATATTCCTGTTGCTTTTCTGGAAGCCGGACAGTCCCTGGAAAGTGCAAGGAGCCAATTCTCGGCCGAGACAAGTCACTCCTATTGCAAATTACAGGCCGTCGGTCAGCAAGAAGAAATTCCTGCGCAGGATAAGAGGGGCGTACAACATTCAAAGGCCTCCAAACCCCAGCTAACAGACACAGCCCAGAGCTTTGCATTCACAGAGGTGGAGGTAGCCGTCACAGAAGAAAGCTTACACTCTGACATATCTATGATCCGCTCCTCTTTAGTTACACTGGACAGTAACTGCAATGAGACGCTGAATAACCGAGCCAATGGGTTCAGAGGTTCTGATGGCCCCTTCTTTACTAGTATGACGCTTTGGGGTCTTGCGATGAAGACCCTGCAAAATGAAACGGACATGGATCAGTGATTTCACCTTTTGTGATGATTAAATGATAAAATACATGTGTTGTGATTTTAAGATTAACGCTGGGTACACACTGTATGATTTTGTCACCATTATCACATGATAAATGAGTGTTTCCAGTGACATCCAATCAGTGTGTACGCTGCAACAATCTTCTAGAATTGCTTGAAAGAACATCAGATTATTTCAATTCCTCGGGCCGAATTCACACCACCAGACGTATTGCATATACTTCCGGTGTTTACCGTTTTTTACTACTGCGCATAATCTACGTATCTTTTCGATGCGCAGATTGCTTATATGCGGTGTGAGTCCGGCCACTCATTGTTAAGCAGGGTACACCCTGAAGTTTTCAGAGGCGATCCCAACATCGTTTCAAATATGTAGTAACGATTCTAGCCCTAACTTGCATAACTATGTCCCCCCTACACACGGCCCTCTAAAACCCCTTTCACATCAACAAAAAATTGGGCAAAAACCCGGGTATTTGGTGGTGATGTGAAAGGTCCCATTTTTGGAAACTAAGAAAGGGTTTTTCCCAGGTCTCACACGGGTAAGGCGTCAGTGTGAAGGGTCCCGTGTTGTTTTTTTTACACGGGTCCTTCACAAAGACAATAGATTGGACAGATTTCGTTACTGTTGCTATGGTAATAAGTAAAGAAGTCTGTAGCCAGGAGCTGCACGCAGGGAAAGGAGACAGAGGGCATTTTGTAGAACTTGCATGTCTCCTTTCTGGCCTGGCCTCCTGCAGTTTCTCTATTCGCTGCTATAAATAGGCGGGCCAGAAAGGAGACCTACAAGTACAACACAATGCTGCCTGTCTCCTTTCAGGTCCTCTTTTAAAAAAAAGTACCGTAGCTTTTTTATTTTTTTTGACATGCCAATCTGCCTGGAAAAAACCCGGATTGAAAATCCAGTTTGTTTTTTTTTTCAAGGGTGATGATGTGGAAGGCGTATAAATCTCTGCTGCAATGATATGCTCGCCCACAAGGTGGCGCTATGCAGAAATATGGATGGAAATTGCTTCAGTGAAGATCGCTTTATTTATTTAAGAGGTTTTTATATAATATCATAAGATTACGTCGCGCTTCACAAATAATATTTCCACCTCCCTTGATGCCAGCATAGCACTATGGGTAAGTTCCACTGGGCGGGAGCCAATCCAGGAAAAAGAAAAGAACCACCGGATACATAAATATGCCCCTCCTCCGGTGTCCAGTGTCTTTTCTTTTTCCTGTGGTTAGGAGCCAGTTCAGTGGTTTTTTATTTTACTTAGTTGTCGACTCACCCGCGGCCAATGCCGCCAGCCCGGGCATGTGTCCTGCAGGCATCACTCCCCGTCCATCATCTTGCTGGCGGGTGCGTCTGGTAGTTTAGCACTGTTTATCTTAGAAACAGCGCGGCTACCAGCAACGTGCTTTATGCAGCGCCGGAAGTGACTAAAACCGGACGCTGGGATGGAGCCCATGGCGGCGGCCATTTTTGGTGGGCCTATACAGCGCTGAATAGCGCCTCATGTGTCCTCATCACTCCCCGTCCATCATCTTGCTGGCGGGTGCGTCTGGTAGTTTAGCACTGTTTATCTTAGAAACAGCGCGGCTACCAGCAACGTGCTTTATGCAGCGCCGGAAGTGAAGTGAACCGGACGCTGGGATGGAGCCCATGGCGGCGGCCATTTTTGGTGGGCCTATACAGCGCTGAATAGCGCC
>WWET01003027.1:0-12567 GCA_011038615.1 Limnodynastes dumerilii
TGTGCACTGCACACTCTGCACCCATGGTAGACAAGCCACTGATTGTAACATTATATGATGGTAGGGACTGCTTCATTTTATAGATACCTCCATTTTTCCAATTCCACTTCAATGACCATTACAAAGTCATTACAGCATTTTATCAGTATTTCAGAGATTTTGCAGACACATTAGCATTATAATATATTTATGGTAATCCTCACAGGTATTGAATTCCATTTCCACTGTGGTCTAAACGTTAGTACACATAAATAAAACTATGTGAAAAATTATGTGATTGGAAACAGAATTATGATTTATTTTGTTTTTGGACCACACCCTGCAACATCAGTGGATCCCTATTGTAGTTATGCATCTGTACAAGTGCATGGGAGATCACTTCCAGCAATCCCACTAATAAAGATAATATATTTTACACCTGCAAAATGTTCCAGCACTGATTTAATAACTTTTGTATTGCAATAAATTGCATAAAATTCCAAAATTCTGATGCAATGGCTTGAAACAGTTTGTGTCAGCCTCCTGGATTTATACATGAGCCTTTTCCAAAATGACCTACTACACATGTGTAGTCGGTCTTTTACGCAATCTACGCACCATTTAGGTACTTTAGAAAATAGAAAGAGGCGCGCCACGGCAGCCTCTGAGCTGATTTAATCTCTCTCTTTACTCTCCTGGAGGGTAGCAATGCAAATAGGCAACCCTGACTAACATAAATTTTCAATTTCAAAACACCTCCAAGCCCAACAAAATTATTGTTTGATAACCCTTGCCGTTAATTTGTCCTTCTTAGGCTTTTCTCTAAGGGAACCAACCCTTTACAAATGTCCCTGAAATACACATTTAATATCCTTTTATATGCAGTTGTAAAGCTCTGACCTGTGCTGTAAAAAAAAAATTGCCCTGTGCACTCCCCGCTGGTGGTAGTAAATCTGGACACTTACATGTCCAGATTACATAGAAACATAGAAAGTGACGGCAGATAAGAGCCACATGGCCCATCTAGTCTGCCCATTTGTTTATTGAAAACTATACTGACCCTAGACCCTATTTACCCTCAATTTGGTTTACAATTTAGGATACCCTTATATTTATCCCAAGCATGTTTAATTTGTTCTACTGTATTGGCCTCAACCACCTCAGATGGGAGGCTATTCCACTTATCTATCACCCTTTCAGTGAAGTAATTTTTCCGCACATTTCCTTTGAATCTACCACCCTCCAGTTTATATCCATGGCCTCGTGTTCTATTACACCTTTTCTTTTGAAAAATGGTATCCTCTAGCTGGTCACAACCCTTGATGTATTTGAAAGCTGCTATCATGTTCCCCCTCTCCCTTCTCTGCTCCAAGCTATACATGTTTAGTTCCTCTAGCCTTTCTTGGTATGATTTGTTACAAAGGCCATGGACCATTTTAGTTGCTCTTCTTTGCACAGTCTCTAATGTATTTATGTCTTTCTGGAGATATGGCCTCCAGAACTGAACACAGTATTCTAGGTGAGGGCGTACCAATGATTTATAAAGGGGCATCACTACTTCTCTCTTTCTGCTACTAATTCCTCTCTCTATGCAACCAAGCATCTGACTTGCCTTTCTCATTGCTTTGTTACATTGATTGGCTACCTTTAAGTCACTGGAAATAATGACTCCTAGATCCCTTTCCTCCTCGGTAGATTCTAATGTAATGCCATTAAGGAAATATTGAGCCTTTGGGTTTTTGTGTCCCAAGTGCATGATTTAGCATTTTTTGGCATTCCTACCGTAACTGTTACGATCATTTATGCCTCCTTACGGCTGCATAGCTGATCGTAACAGTGCTTCCGTCCCCTAATTAGCATGTCTATCTCCGCCATTACGACATGCGTAATGGGGGGATAGCCCCCATTTCGTAAAAGCCTGCGTACGTAGCGTACGTAATTCCCCTGTTGCCCGTTATTGAGGAGTCGGCCCATTCTCTGTATTGCCCCCTCCCCCTTCCACCTCACCAAAGGGTTAACCCTGGAAGATGAAAATGTCAGGGTTTTGTTTTTTCCAGTTACAGATTTTTGTCAATATTTAAACAAAGGTAGACTTTAGCGCACACGAGAGTCCTGGGGAAGTGGGGTGTGCGATGGGTGGTGCTTGCGGACTGCACAGATCTCAGTGGTGTCCCCAACAGGCACCAAATTAGTACATGGAAGAGGGGTATAGAGATCTGGAGTTGCGCTCTGGCTGATTAGGGGGTGCCTATCTTGGTGGTGTGGTTGTAGGGGACAGTCTCCTGCTGCAAGTGTCCCTACAGACGGAGCTAGAGCACCAAATCCACCACACTCGCCTTGCCACGCTGCAACAGTAGACACATTCGGGGTCCGCCACTGCCAGTGCTGTTGCGCAATTAGTGCAACAGTACCGGATCCAGCTTACTCACTTTGCCAACGCTATACCTCAAGACGCTTACAAGGTGAGCACATCCACACACTGGGCCGTATTCAGACCTCCGGCCGCATTGCATATGCGGCCGGAGTTTACCGATATGAACTACTGCGCATGCGCAGTATTTTTGTTACGACATCTACGTTACTTTTTGCAACGTAGATTGCGTATACGCGGTCTTTAAGATATATGCAATACGGTCGGAGGTCGGAATACGGCCCACTCTCTCCATCCTCACCCCAGTGATAATGCACTAGGTGCCTGTCTCCTGGTTTCTCTCCCCTTGGAACATCACCGGACAATGCCTCTCTGTCTGACTCATCCACCACGTCTGGACCTGCATAGACTAATACACCATCAACCAATCTGCCCCCAAATCCTCCTGTCCAACTATAGTCATCCCACCTATTACCTCCCACCTTCACTCCACTTACCCTTCAACCACACCACCGAGATAGGCACCCCCTAATCAGCCGGAGCGCAACTTCAGATCTCTATACCCCTCTTCCATGTACAGATTTTTCTCAGGTCAGAGTTTTACTCATTGAATATTGGGCACTAACATAAAATAATGCAAACATATGGAATGTGTTCACAACTTAAGAGTATACATTTTGCCTGGTTTGGTTACATATAAAGAAGGACATATTTTTCACAGCAACATTATGCAAATGTAGCCATCTGTAAGACAACACAGAATCTGTAACAAAACAAGATTTTCAAAACAGCAGTAACAGTAACTTCAGATTTTGCAATAATTGTCAAAACACAGATTGACACAATGCCAGTGGCAGGACACACAGCGTGTATCTGTAAGAAGGCAGATGGCATACTTGTAACCAAGTCATAGAAGATAAGAGATGCATGTTATTAGAGCAGTGTGTCATGTCCAGATAGGAGAATAGTCAAAATGCTGCAATACTAGCCAAACAATGCCACATTCTGTGGTTTGTTGCATCTTTATATACATATATATAAAGAAGGCAGATACTTGTAACCAAGTCATAGAAGATAAGAGATGCATGTTATTAGAGCAGTGTGTCATGTCCAGATAGGAGAATAGTCAAAATGCTGCAATACTAGCCAAACAATGCCACGCCACATTCTTGCATAATCACACTAGGTCAGGCAACATCAAAGACATTCTGTGTAAGAACATGGGGCCGTATTCAGATCTAATAACGGCAAGACACTTACGCACGCAAGGTGCGTAAGTGTCCTACCTTCACTGTTGGGCGCATGCGCCCTCCAGATGTTACGCTAGGGTTACTATAGTAACCCTAGCGTAGCAGCAATCGGACAGAACTTAGTTCTGTCCAATCCCATTTTCGAGGAAATGGGCTGTGCTTCCCTTCCGCCCGCTAAAGCGGGCGGGGAGAAGCATGGTAAGTGAACAGTGTGGGAGGGGGCTCCCACATTGTAGCGGATCAGCGGTCGTACGGACCGCTGATCCGCACGCCGCAGTTAAGGTAGCCTTATGTTGCTTGTCATAATGATTTATTATCTTCTTTTTTCACAAGGTTTCTCATATATGTTCAGCCTGTTCTGTTTGTGTTTTAATAACCTTTACTGTTTGTCCGTTCAGCTAATCTGATTTGATTTCTATCCTGCAGCTTGACCGCAAGCCACACAGCAGAGCGCTAGGAGCGGGAAGAATAGCGTCTCCCATCTCCATGGTTACGTGCTAGCCCGGATGCGTCAGGACCATCTCCCTGACAACGCTCAGCTGTCAGACAACTTCCGGGCTGCTGCCGACAGCTGTGTTCGTGGCGGTGGTTAGTTATTGCTCCTTTTTTTCTATTTATATCTGTCCTTTTACTGTTCTTTCTTTTCTTCTCATTTTTTCAACAATGCCCTAATGAAAATCTCCACATGGGAGATTGAAATGTCCGACTTGATATGCTCTTTTTGATTAATTGATTATATGATTTATCTTGAACATTAAAACGTCTTTTTGTTTATTTACACAAGTCTCTGGTGTGCATTAATCCATCCTATACAATATATATACAATATATATATACTTCCAAATAGGGGGCACTCTGAGTCTAGTAACAAATGACACTGGTACAACGGAATGTCCGACGTTTCAAGCTATTTAATAGCTTTTCATCAGGGAAACATTATACAGAGGTGCAATGAGTGTACAATAAATAACCTTACCCCATAAGTGTGAACCAGTAGCATGCTGCCCCGTGGTCGGCGGCGTCCGCAACAATTCCAGGCCAATCACGATGACGTGGTGGAAGGTGCGCCCGCCACTTCGGTCACCAGGGCAACACGCCTAAACAAATACAGACAATGTGAAAAAGAAAACAAAAAAACAGTACAAAAACCAGTGTAAAAGGTTAGACCTCAATACCACAATAAATAGATAAGAGAGAAGGTACTAGACGTGCCATAATCACAGCACGAATATAAGCAGTACAACATAGGGGAAATACTGCTAAAAGGTAGGGGAAATCTCAGCAAGTCCTCAGCTGGAGGGGCTTAGGACAGTGGGAGCAAAAGACTATGATATACGGAGAAAGGCCCCCACGTGATATACATATAGGCAGTTGGATGTATTTAACAAACCAATTATAAGTCTCTAACTATATCACTGAAGTGAAGATTATGAAAAGCAATTGAAGTTAATGGATTTGTTCAATCCCTGTGGTGCTAATGTACGGAGTTGATATATCCAATATGCTTCCCTTTGTAGAAGCTTCTGTCCCCTGTCGCCTTCACGGGGCAGGGGAGGAATGTGGTCGATCATTCTGTACCGAAGCGTTGCTAAGCCATGACCCTGGCTGGCAAAGTGCCTAGCTACTGGCTGGTCCGAGTCCTTGCCTCCAATGGCTATACGAATCGCTGACCTGTGTTGTGCCATGCGTTCTCTGAAAGAGGTGATGGTTTTGCATATAACCACTGACATTGTATTAGCGTCTATAGATGTGTGTAGTTTATACACCTCAATTCCGCATCAGGAAGGTCTGGAAGCGGTACATAGAGCTATTAGACAGAGCAACGCATATTCGGGACCGGATCCATCGTTCTTTATGTCTCTGCTGGCTATGACATTATCTCACAACTACTTTGTATTCAATGGTGACATTTATCTCCAACTAAAGGGCTGCGCGATGGGGTCGAATGTGGCCCCATCGCTGGCAAACATATTTATGTCGACCTATGAGGCCACGTATATCTATACTGACCATAGATTTACCACACATTTTCGTGGATACCGCAGATTTATAGATGACATCTTCCTATTGTGGCAAGGCAAGCAGGAGGAATTACGCAGCCTTATTGATGATCTTAATTTGTTACCCACGTCCATTAGATTTACCTCAGAGATAAGTGACAAGGAACTGCACTTTTTGGACGTATTAATCAGAAAATCCGATGGCGCATTACTCACATCCATATACAAAAAACCCATGGATCGCAATAATTTACTGCTCGCCACCTCGCAACATCCACCTGCTTGCATTAAGGGAATTCCATATTCCCAACTGTTAAGAGTCCATCGAATAACCAATGATCCCCAGAAGTGGGAAGAAGACATGGGGGTAGATCCTGAACTACGTGTGTGCGTACGTATTTTAGCGGTGCGTATTTTCGTACACGTAAGGTCAATACACTCCCCTCGGCACACCCCTTGCACGGACGTATTTTCTCAAATTACGCGACCCAAACCCTACCTTAACTTTTCCTAACGTAACAGAATACGTCCGCTAACGGGCGTACAGACTACGCGAACGTATGCAGCTTAGCACGTCCATACTGTACACTTTAAATACCACCCCCCGCCTACTTCACGTAAAACGAACGTATTGGTCACTAACGTAAATTTGGCACGCCCACACGTAAGTATTTACGTTAGCAATACGTGAATTATCCATACGTTTGAAAATACGCTATGTGAATGTGCGTATTTTCTGCGGTGCGCATGCGCAGTGCGTACAAATCTGCGAATTTACGTGTCCACCACACGTAAATTCGCGGAAATGTGTAGTTCAGGATCTGCCCCATGGACTCTATGATTGCTATGTTTACGGCAAGAGGTTATAGCAGAAGTTATTTATTACATCTGAAAGAAAAGATCCGAGTCATGCCCAGATGCACGCTATTGAAGCCAAACGCTTCACATACTACCAGCAGCGACACGATTCCTGGGTACAGACCTATGGTGACCATAGCAGGAACGCAACACGTTCAGCGAAACATATGTGGAACATTGTGACCTCAGATACTGACCTAAAACAACTTAGTAACAGTCGTTTACTTCCTAGTTATAGGCATGGCAGAAATTTGAGAAGCTACCTTGTCCATTCAGATGTTACTATCAGGAAGACCCCTTATACCAGACATGGATGTTTTCCGTGTGCGAGGTGTGTCACCTGCAGGTACCTAATTGCTGGTAATACTTTTTTATATCCCATTTCCAACAAGAAATATCGCATACACCATTATCTTACCTGTACCACCTCTCATGTGGTCTACATGATTACGTGTCCTTGCGGACTAGCCTATATAGGCAAAACCATCACCTCTTTCAGAGAACGCATGGCACAACACAGGTCAGTGATTCGTATAGCCATTGGAGGCAAGGACTCGGACCAGCCAGTAGCTAGGCACTTTGCCAGCCAGGGTCATGGCTTAGCAACGCTACGGTAAAGAATGATCGACCACATTCCTCCCCTGCCCCGTGGAGGCGACAGGGGACAGAAGCTTCTACAAAGGAAAGCATATTGGATATATCAACTCCGTACATTAGCACCACAGGGATTGAACGAATCCATTAACTTCAATTGCTTTTCATAATCTTCACTTCAGTGATATAGTTAGAGACTTATAATTGGTTTGTTAAATACATCCAACTGCCTATATGTATATCACGTGGGGGCCTTTCTCCGTATATCATAGTCTTTTGCTCCCACTGTCCTAAGCCCCTCCAGCTGAGGACTTGCTGAGATTTCCCCTACCTTTTAGCAGTATTTCCCCTATGTTGTACTGCTTATATTCGTGCTGTGATTATGGCACGTCTAGTACCTTCTCTCTTATCTATTTATTGTGGTATTGAGGTCTAACCTTTTACACTGGTTTTTGTACTGTTTTTTTGTTTTCTTTTTCACATTGTCTGTATTTGTTTAGGCGTGTTGCCCTGGTGACCGAAGTGGCGGGCGCACCTTCCACCACGTCATCGTGATTGGCCTGGAATTGTTGCGGACGCCGCCGACCACGGGGCAGCATGCTACTGGTTCACACTTATGGGGTAAGGTTATTTATTATACACACGTTGCACTTCTGTATTATGTTTCCCTGATGAAAACCTATTAAATAGCTTGAAACGTCGGATATTCCGTTGTACCAGTGTCATTTGTTACTAGACTCAGAGTGCCCCCTATTTGGAAGTATATATATATATATTACTGTGTGTGTTGGTTTCTATGTATATGTATGTATCGCAGTCTGAATTACGGTTTCTGATTCACCGCTGTTTAAGTGTAAACATAGAAAGTGACGGCAGATAAGAGCCACATGGCCCATCTAGATATATATATATATATATATATCAGTTTGTTTGTTTTATCCCTATACCGATTGGGATAAAACCACCATTGTCCTGGTCGCGGTCAGACCTCCAGTTGGTATACGCTGAGCAGAACTTAACTTGCTCTGAGCCTTCCACTGTATAGATTTGGCAGTTGGCAGCAGCAGTTAGCAGTGGTGTGTATGGCACTATTTATCTGTTATCAATTACATTCATATTTAGGAGGGACTGTTCCTATTTTTGGGTCACAAAAGGGGCAAGGCTTATGGGAAAGAGGGTGTGATTTAAGGTCAGTTGTGGCAGAAGTTTGGCCGGAACAGGAGCTCATTTTGAATGAAGCTTCAATGAATGGTAGTATTGGATCTCATAAAACATACTAGAGGGGTTGGGGTCTCAGTTGAACCTCACGTTGGTGTAGGCTGGGCAAAACTTTGACACAGAGAGTCTGTTCTGGGCCTTCCACTTAATGGATTTGGATGATATAACATCCTGATTAAGGACTGCAAAATGGGAAAGGCTTATAAAAAGAGGGTGTGCTTTGAACAAATTTATTTATTAACAGGTTTTTATATAGTGCCATCAGATTACGTAGCGCTTTATAATTTTACAATCATTGTAACAAGACTGGGTAGTAACAAACAGACTGTGTAGGTAAGAGGGTCCTGCTCACAGACCTTCAATCAATAGGACATTGAGGATTAATACATCGGGGCAAGTGCTTATATACTGTATCACACAAATGGACCAGTCAGGTTGTATGGTAAAAAGTGCTCAGTGCTCTGCATGATCCAGTAACACAGCAGTGCTAGCAGCAAAACTTAATACCACAATTGAGGTCAGTTGTGGGTGGAACAGGATGGAGCTTATTTTGAATGATAATGATTTGGAAGAAAACTTCAGAGTAGTGACAATTGGGTCTGATCCAGACCTACGCTGTTATACTGAGCGTTCTAACGCTCAGCGTAACAGCAGCTCACTCCCCCCGACACTCCCCCTGCTTAGAGCGTATTTACACTCCCTTACGCAGGCTGAAAGCTACACAAACTTCTGCCGGCGTAAGGGAATGTAACTACGCTGGGATGGCGGCATTACTACTATAACATCGCCCTCCCAGCCTCATTACCCTCCCTACACTAACCTGAACGTAGTAACGCTGGGGGGCGCCCCCTCCAGCATTACTACGGCGCTGCTAAGGGCACCCGATTTCCCCCCCCCCCCTTTGTTCGTAGTTACGCTGATGGGGCCGGATCCAGAACTACGGCCGTCGGGTACGAGTGGCCGTAAGATGATGATTGCTAGCTACTGCGCATGCGTAGTAACTAAGTACGTAATCTACGTATCGTTTCGGTACTAGATTGCGAATATGCTGTCTTAAAGACCGCATATACTCAATCTAGTACCGAAACGATATGTAGATTGTGTACATGGTGTTAGTAATAACGACATTTGGTAGAAGCCCATAACCTCAGGAATCCAAGGTTCTCTTTACTAAGATATTGAATCAGGTTCTGTAACAATTCCTTCCAATATTGTTTTGTTGTGTTTATTGTCTATTTATTTTGTGTCTGTCTTTTCCCTAACAAACCTGTGATGATGGGTTCCCAGCAACCTCAAGATGCTTAGTAGGTCTGTTGTTTTAAGGTTTCCTGGGCATTGTTTTTTTATGCCCATATTCTGTCAGTTGCAGTTAATTATTTGCTACAAAGCATTTCTTAGTGTCTGGATGAAAACTGATGGAAATTCCAGTCAAAACATTTAAGACCAAATTCTGCCTGCAAAATCGGAAATGTTCTGTGCTGGTATATTGGCTCATATTGCATAGAAGAAATAGAAATTATATTTTATTATTTCACTCATCTCTACTGATATCTGTTGCTGTTATTTTGTCTGATTTATATTTGCATTGTTAACTAGCACAGAGCCCTTTCTGGATAATGACTCCATGTTGTATATCTATGTCTGCTCTGAATATTATCAAAATTGTCCTTTCATAGTCTATGGTGCTTTCTAGCTTTTATCCTGAATTCATTTTAGTCTTTATAGCACAAACTGAACTAGTTGACCTTAGAGACTTCTAACTAGCTTCATGTGCCTGCTTGTTTTCTCATTTCAGCTTTTATTTGACCTAATTATATTTGTACTGAAACCTTAATCTAAAATAGAACATGGAGAATTAAACCTAAGGGATTTCTTTATTAGCACAATTTAACATGAAATTTGTATTGGCTTTATTTTTATAGGGCTCCCTTAGAGAGTTTATTGCAAACTACAATTATCTGTTTCTCACATTCCTAAATTGCATTGGCCTTGGCTACTATGTCAGTGGGATGTGCCACATATTAGTCTTCAAACACCAAAAGATTTCTCTGTCATAAAATATAGTACTAACAAAATTGAAAACTTAAGATTTACAACTTTACTTTGACTGCTTTTTCAATCTAGTGGCTGCAGTTATAATGGTCCTGTCATAGTAAGGTTTGAAAGTTAAATCATTTATTTATATCCATTATGCTATTCTCTGCAGCCACGTCTGTGCCGCCAGTGCCCCAGATGGTTGTATATGCCAGCTACTTACCACTCCATTTGAGCGAACAGAAGATTTCGATCCTTGGGCAGATGGTAATGACTTTTTCTCAGAATTTAACCATTATAATTTAGGAGCATGCAATAGTCTTACTTTTATAAACCAAACATTACTATGTATAGAAAACAAAATGGCACCTGTTCAATGCCTGTCTTTAATGTTATTGGAATAATTTCAAAAAATATTTCCTATAATGTCCTCTGCATGTTTTCAACAGTGCTGGCTTGGCAGTAGTGGGTCCCATTGCAGTAACATTTGACCATCCTCCAAATATTATATAAGATAACATTTTCATTAATTTGTATAATAAACTTTTTAACATACACCAATGCTTATCACACTTCTAACCTCATTACCTCGTGTACATTTAACTCCCTACTATGCAAAATCCAATACAGTGCCCAAGATCTTGCATTGTACTTTAGGGACATCATTGACAAGATCAGATAGAAATGTCACCCTCCTCCTCCTCATCAACTAACATACTCTCATCACCTTTCCTCCACATCTAGTACCATGTTCTCATTCCAACTCACAAATGCTTCTTACTGCTCTTCCTGCTCTGCTATGTACCGGATCCTGCACCTTCACAAGTCTATCTTTTATGCTTATTCCCACCTTAACTATAATCTGCAAGCTTTCTTTATGGGATCTTCCTGTCCTTTTTTTACATGCATACATTAATCACTCCAATTCTAGAAAAACAAAATTGACCACAACTCTCCCTCAAACTATAAGCCTATTGTGAGGCTTCCATGTCCTTCAAAGCTGCTTGAGAGACTTGCCGACACTCGCTTCACTCACTTGCATAGGCACTGATCTTGCGGCACGCGCAAATCATAGCGCATTGTGCATGCCGTACTTGTGAGCAACAGTTGTGAACATGGTGTGTGTTATCATAAGACACATGTAACAGAACATCTGTGAGCTATCAAGTATGGCTTAAAGCATATGCGCAAAAGCAGACTAGTTCAATGCAGCTACGTGTCCATATAATTTTCTGGGTAGTTACACTGTATTGTATAATGTGAATAAATGTTATGAATAGTGAGGCAAATTCAATAGCAGTAATCACATTAAAGTTATAGAGATTAATGATTTCTTTAAAATTTTATTGTGCAAACTACCATTTTTTTTAGGGAAATGTATATAGTAAATATTTGTCAACAGCATAACACACGAGAAACTATTTGATAACTGTAGAATTGTGTTTGCAGGGTGAAAAACCAACGCAGGGGGAAATAGGTTGTGGAGTGGCAGACCCCTTAACTTAAACATGACCTGTGGCTTGTGCAAATGTTTTGACATAAATAGGGCTTTTTCTCAGCTGCATACAGATCAGAATTGGGAGTGATTGCTTGGGCATGCTTTTGCTGTACTTTGACTGCATGCCTCCTCCTTTTCCCTCTCATGACACACCCTTCAGAATGCAAGCCGCCGCAGCTTAAATTGCGGTCAGATCTGAATGGGACGTGATTGCATGCTCTTCACTTCTGAGCATGGGCATTGGAAAATCATGGTGAGGTACGTCACGCCAGCTTGCGCACACTTACACCAGGAGGCCCACAATCTTCTGGATCCTCTATCTACAGTCAGGCTTTTATTCTCAGTACTCCACTTAAACTGCACTGACCAAGGTGGTTAATGATTTAATCACTGCTCAATCTATAGGTCATCACGCACCTCTAATTCTCCTGGATCATTCTGCTGCTTTTAACACAGTTGGCCACTCTCATTTTATATAATCCTTCATTACACAGCTTTTTCTCGATTACGGCTGTTATCGAATTGCTCTTTTAGTGTTCCGTTTTCTGGATCCGCCTCCCCTGCTCTTGCTTTATGTGTTGGAGTACCACAATTCTCAGTGTTAGTTCCATTGCTCTTCTCTCTCTCTCTCTCTCTCTCTCTCTCTGTGTACTTCTCTTGGGCATTTAATAATGTTATCATCTCCATGCAAATCAAGGGACGGCTGGCAAACTTTAGCCTGGGGGTATATCCCAGAGCAGAGCCCCATTGTGTCTATATGCCTAT
>WWET01003027.1:12741-25968 GCA_011038615.1 Limnodynastes dumerilii
ATATATATATATATACAATAAATAATCGGTTTTCTAATGATTGTCAATATACTTGCAGGTCCATAGTTAATAGAGTTCAAGTAATTAAAGTCCAATGAGCATCAGCATAGTAGCTGACTGTCTGTTGGTGTTGCCGATGCACCGCGTCTTTCACTTAATCAATGGCCGGTTCTCAATCTGGTCAACCTGAATCAAAATCTAAGAAGCAAGAAATAGGGGGCGCTTCATAGTGTAGATTTTTATAAATATCAATATAAAATCACCAGCACTTTATGTAGTCTGCATAATGTACCGGATACACTCTTGTAAACATTGCTTATCACATATATCAGTAAAAGTCCACGTTACATCATCCTTCAAGCAAGCTCCAGCGTCCCGGATGCAGTGAGCAAACTGTGGTTCAGGTACAGACAACACGTGGAGAAACAGTGTGTATGGAGGCTCCACCCCAGTATGTGACACAAGGACTTCCTCAGGGAGTGTGGTGGAGCCACACAAATAAGGATTTAAATAGTGTCACTCACAGTCTGATTAGCCAATAGCCTTCTTAGAGTATGGGCCTGATTCAAACTTAGAAAGCTTGTGCTTCTTAAGTGTGTATTTTGCCAAAATGACCTACTGCGCATGTGTAGTCATTTACAAAATCTACATACCAATACTTTAAGTCGAAAGAGGCGGCGTTATGCCGCCTCGGGTGTGCTTAGGAAGAAGTGGGAGGGGGGAGGGATTTAGATTAGTCGGGGAGAGCAGGGGGTTGGCGGGGAGAGGCAAAGTCCGTTCGGACATTGCATGGTTAGATAAGGTAGCCCTATGGCACTTGTAAGTGCCATAAGGTACCTAAATACGAGGGTCTAGTTAGGGGCTGGAAGAGTGAGTTAGGTGCGGATCTGTCCGCACCTAATTCACTCTTAACTGTGAATCCGGTCCTATATCTGTGAACCAATCATATACATCTACAGCTGGCAGCTGATTCATTCATAAAATCAGAGCCGCAAGCCCTCACAGTTTCGGGTTGATGATGGATAACAACCCAGGCACAGTTCTTAACAAATAAATAAACAAAAACGGCAAGTCTAATTGTAATATAAACATAAATAGATAAATGATTCGTCACTAATAAGATCAATATATTACAAGCATTTGAAATTAATTAAACGCGTGTACATTAAATTAATCGATCTCTAGAAAAGATCACTACAAATAGACCGCGCTCTAAACTCTATACAGAGCATATATTTTTTGCCCATCGGGACTGGAAGTGGCACATATCTAGTTTAAAGATTTATACAGTATTTACCCTTTCAACATGAATCAATAAAAATAAAAATTAATACAGATATTCATCATTGAAAACTTCCTGGGGAAGAATTAGTATAAGCCCTTCCTTTCTCACTGTATAGTTTGGGTGCGATGTTAACATTTTGCCATACTATTTCAATAGTTAACGCCAACATCGCACCCAAACAAATTTCCTATTCAATTGCCGCAATGTTGAGCCCAACATCACTTATTTTAATTACATCGCCTGGCTGCTCTTTATTGCTTTTATATTAATCTCCTGTTAAGTGTACATTGAAAATATTATTAACTCAGGAAATAATCATATATATTCTTATTCTAAGGCTGACTCATCAGAAAAACTGAGGCAGTATGGACTATCTCACATTTACAACCACCCAGTACTTGTGTCTAGGACAAGATCCTGTCCCTTAATTGCTACTCCAAAACCTCCTTTGGTCCCAAGGTGGAAGCTCATACGGCCAAAAAAAGAAGTTAATCTAAAAGATGAAGCCAAAGGTAAGAAAGTAAAGACATACTTTTGCCTCGCATTCTCTCATTCTGTCACATTCTTGGACACCACAGTGATATCTTACACATATATTGGCAACACACAACATATGGCAACTGGAATGATTATCTTTCAGTGTATGGCAAGGACTAGCTATCAGAACAATGGAAAAAAAATTGTCCCAAATCTTAGTCTCAGCAATCATGTCATTTATGGTAATAAAGCTGGTCACATACTATACAATATCCCTAAATCACAACCTAACACTCTGATAGCCAAGGACATTGTACAGTCCCACACACTGCTGAATAACATGGCTATTTCACCATATCCATTAAAGCAGTCTGAACAGTCTAATTATTGAGGCAGAGTGATTTAAGACTGTTTTATTAGTATTCCAACAAATCAGTTCTTTCCTTAAACTATACAAGGATTGAGCCAATCGGCTGATAATTGGCTGGTGAGTCTGATTTTCGTACAATGTGTGTCCAGTTTTAGAAGCTAACTAGCTGTAGTATTGAGCTTAAGGGTGGCTGAACAAGAGTTCAAGAGTAAGGGCAAAACGGTTAGAAGTGTAGAACTAAGTTGAACTGGAGGGGAATGTAAATTTACATTTTGAAAACAGAGTTATAATAAGAAGTGAATTATGCTGGCTCAGCTCTACTTTACAGATTAAACCTAGAGTTACGAAAGATGCCTGTTGTATTGTGTAAAAGCAAAGTATTTTCCCTGCATGCAAAGGAATTTAAATTCTTTTGCACCACTCTGTTATGCAGTTCATACACACCAAAGTGTGGACTTGGCTGCTAATACCCAGCAGGTCTTGGGCCTCAGTGGCAGCACTAATAAGCAGGTAGACCGCATTACAATCAGCGACAATGAGGAAACCAAGTATCATCAGGTCAAGGTCCACAGAGAGAGAGAGAGGTAAGTCTGATACCCCGTGATGCCATATAAATAAACATTAATAATAATAATAATAATATCCCAGATTGGAGAACTGGCGAACTGAGAGAGAGTTATATGGGACTTACAGCAGAAGATGCAGGATTGAGATTAAAAGTAGAACCAACAAACAAGAGCTGGAGTAACGCAGGAGCCCTGGTGCTATAACTAGCATTGTGGTCTACAGCTGCCAATTATTTAAGGAGGATGCTACCCAAAGAGGAGCTAGCTATCATCCCCACCAACCATGTAATTGGAGGACATGTTTTGGCACTCAGGTCTGTATAAAGTTTTATTTGTGTAGGGCTGTGCCAGCTGCTAATCACCGCTAATGTCTCAATTGACACTAGTGAAATTAATCAAAAAGAAATTTGAGTGTGGCGATGGGGCACTCGAACTTACGAGTCACCTAAGATATTGAGTAAGGTACATAGTAACAATATTCCTGAGGTGTTGTATTGAATAAAGTGGTTCTGTCTGTATGTAGTAAATGTTCTGATTACAGAAATTAGGTAATAGATATAAGTACAACTCACTGGTGTGTGGATTAGTGTATAGAGATTGCTGTCTGGGTCTACTCTTTCTGCTACCCCAGGTTTTTTGTGCTCTCCACAGGTCCCATGTCTCTCCATGCTGATTTTGCTTCTGGGTATCCCTGTTGGCACAAGAGAATGCACTGCTAAAGGGGGATTCCTTAGCAGCAAGTGTCTACTGTTGTTCTGTCTCCCTGTTTGCACTATATGATCACAGAGGGGAGGGTGGGGGGCACATTGATAAAATAGGATCCACTGGACTGGGTAGGCTAAAAGAGCACTTTATTAAGTTTTTACTATATTAAAAAGCAGTACATATGTAACGATGATTGCTAGGCAACAGTGGTTAATTCAGCTGTGTTCAAGTAAGGGGAATGCTATAATGGGTAATAAGAATTCCAACATGTTTCATCACTGTAAAGTGACTCCCTCAGAGGTTTTTGCTGAATTGGTGAGACGGGTATATAAGGTGAGGGAAAGGGGGATGGGAGGATTTTGAGATTAGGTGGATTGTAATTGGATTGTTATATGGGGGACATTTCCCTGACCTGCCCCTAGGTGCTGCTGTTGGACTCATTATTTATTGTGGAGATTCTCCTGACCTGTCCCTAGGGGCTGCTGTTTGGACTTTGTCTTCATTATTAATTTACAGAGCCTGAGCAGCTAGGATAAAGGGACTACCTCTAGCTAACTCAGGTGCTGGTTGGTCATTTTGCCCTGTTTGACTTGCTTGCTATTTGTGTCTTTCAGTCCTGCTGTTACCTCCCCATACCTTTGTGAATCAGCTGCCTTTAGTTCTGTATGTATTTATGTTCATTCTATCTTTGCATTTCTTGCGTTTTAGCATATAGCATTCTCTGTTGCCTTGTTTCCTGGTTGTATTTATGAACACTTGTATATTTGTATTCAGTTTACCTTTGTGCTCAGCATCTAGTGTTTTTGGTAACTCCTGCTTTGTGTTTTATGTTCCCTTTGATCCCCGTTTTTATTTGTACTCTGTTGTGTGTTAGCCTGTAGTGTATTTTTTTATGTTTCCTGTTTGGTATTGGTTGCTTCTAGATCACTATTCTCCAAATTACTTGTTTTTATGCACTAATCAACAAAACACTTTTTGGTTTGCTCACTTGTGTCTGGTTGTTAGTGCCTGTCTACACCTGGGGCTGCCTTCCAGGGATCGTGACCTGCTCTAACAAAAATCAGGCCCCAGTTAAACTCCAAACCCAAGGAGCAGTCTTGTAACATAATGGAAGAAAACCATAAATAAAAATAGAAATGCCTGTAATAAAAGCCAATAACAATTTTATTACATATACAAAATCAAATAAGTAAAAGGCATCCAAGGAATCTGCAATCAATGTAATCAGAGATGGACAATAAAAATCATACATATATCACTAATTAACCCTGGTATCAACAAGATACCACATACTCTGTACAGAACTGGCAGCACCAGGTAAGGTGTTTACATGGTGCAAGAACTACATGTGGTATAATGATCAGAAATGAGATGTTTACATACAGTCACGCTGACTGTTATTGCATGTAACATCCTCACATTGCAATTTGGTTTTGCTTAGGTCTACACTTGTTTTTTCTTACTCTCAAACTATGAATTAGCCCCAAGAACTAACTATTTCTTTAATGGTGGGCATCATCATTAAAGGTCCCTGGAAGGCCTCCTAGAAAGAAGGTGTAACAGAATAAAATTTTATGATATCCATATTTGGGTTTTTGTCAGATATTGTTGTCATCTACCAAATACATACCTACCATTAAGGCAGTCATTTTGTATGATTAACTAACATTCATGACAGGGTAGCACTTCCTATGTACTGTACAGCTGACATGTCCCCTTCATAGGTCCTCTCAGAATAATCCAGTCAGGTGAATCTATAATTACTGACACTGTGAATGAATTATCAGTTAAATACAGGGGAAGCCAGACATATTGGTATCCTGTAGATTTAGATCCTGTATAATTTTGAAAATTGGAATAACTCTTATCATTAAACTTACAAAGAGAAGTCGTTTGTATATCTGCCTTTGCCTTCCCCAGTCATTTCATTTACAGAAGCTCTATAATCATATTTGTATGTTGCTGAATTGTAACTATTATCATATTATCTGTTTTTTTTCCTCTGTATTCTTAATGGTATTCATAGACAATGATAAAGATATTTTCTTTTCTTTTTCTAAATCTATTAGCAACAAAAAACAGGTTTATTGATGTTAGGTACAATACAATTTCTCTTCTATTTCTGCTTCTATATTTAGGCATGGCATCTATTTAATATATATGTAATAAAAAGATGCATGTTAAGTAATAGTATGGACTATTTTTATTATAATAACTTTTTACTATTTACTTTTTATTATTTTTATTTTATTAATTATTAAGTCCACTTCTTGGAACAGGATCACAGTTTTATTATTAACCTGTAGCAGTCACATAAAGAAAACACTGTTTCTCAGAAAAGTTGTATATTATACTGTTTCAGGGTCAAAGTGCCAGTAAAATAATTAATATTTACAATGCTACAAATTACAGAATTTTTTTTTTTTTTTTTTACAGTTTGAGAAATTAAAATGTATTTTAATAATATGTATAGTTTTCTAGTGTAAGTTATATTTGGCTTAAGTTGTAATTGAGAGAAAGGCAACAGGACGGATCCAGAGTTTAAATTGTTTTGCAGATAGATCTCTGAGCATATGGAAATACATAGAAATCCACCATCCATTCATACTATCCATATATTTGTGCATTCACAGACTTCCTGCAACCGGTACCTAGCATTAGTTTTAGATTTAGAGTGTAGCACATAGAAGAGTTAAAAATCTGGATCAGTATGCATTGTGGGAGGAGGGGAGGGGGAAATGTCTATACTGTTCATTGTACTAAGAAGTAACTACGGACCCCCCACACGCACGTAAAGCTGTGGGGGACAGCTTTAATTACATAAAGATCATTTTCCTAATGAAGTTGAATACATGAACTTTGAAAGGACTGATTTTAGACAGTGGACATGCCGGCACTGAAATGAAGGTAGTGTTCACTGATCGGCTGTTTTTAATCAGACAGTGTTGTTACCGCGACTCCTGTCTCATCGAATATTGTAATGCTAATATGTTTGCTTGGCATTACAATAACCTTAATCCTAACCTTAACTCTAATCCCTAACCCTAACCCTGAGTTTTACCCCATACCTATTTCTAACCCTAAACCTAACCACTAGCTTAGGAAGCAGAAAGCAGACCATGGCGCACCAGGGAAACAGAGAGCTGATTGGGGGAAGCAGAGAGCAGACCACAGCGCAGCACAGGGAAGCATCACGGATACAACAGTCAATGAAAACTTTCAGCAGTGTACCCCTGAAATATATTTTTTCTAAATTGAAATCTTGTATGAAATGATTCAAACAGCTGACTCTCTGCTGTCGACTGTATCACTTTCAACATACATGTTGCTAAAACCGCAACAGCTTCCCCTTTGTAAAAGTTAAAACAAATGATGAAAACTACTATAAAACCTGCTGTCAGTTTTTTTTAGTCCTCTGTTAAAACTTTTTGTAATCCTTTTTATCCTATGATTCATAGTTACATAATATTGTTGTATATATTTGCTTTAAAAAAAGTTTCAATGCAATTTTTAGGAGGCTAGCTCTGCTGACGGCCGAAATTAATACTATATTTACCTTGTTTGGAAATTTTCCACAGATATTGACTGCAAGGCCATTAAAATATATCTTTACTGTGACTCTGTGGATATGCCATTAATCATAATAAAAAACTACAAAGCCACCAGTTTTATCTACACAGTGTCCATTTGTCACTTTCCATCGTACATTCTGAAAATAAATATTTTCCTAGTACAAAATCAAAACATTCTTCATCCAAGTAAACTCTTCAAAAATCAATCATTTTTGTATTTTATAACAACTTTCTCATGCCTACATTAAGTCTGTTCTCAATAATACAATAGATAAATCAGCTGCATCTCAGATGACAATACTGTTCTACATTCCTGTATTTCATTTAATAGCTTCATTTTTTGGGAAATAAAATATTACCTGATAGTAGAGTGATGACAATAATTTAATGAAACAATTAATCAATTATAGGTGAAGGGTATTGGGAAAATGAAACATACCAGGTTAAATGGATACAATTGATGTAGTAACATGATTATCACTTACTTACACACCCCATATCCAAATGCCTTTTATGAAACCCAAAATCAAAACAGACTTCTGACCTTGGACACTTCTGATAAGGTAGAGGGTGTTGCCAACAAGTGGAAGGGATTAGAATTACATTTCATAATTTAGTTGTGGATTTGGGCAACCAAGCAATACTCTTTTGTAATAAATTCTTTGTTTATTTGGATTAAATGACAATGTAGTATGATACAGGACAACATTTTACATACAAAGTCAAATCTGCAGTTAGCTAAAGCTTGTAAATAAAGACATATACGGCAACTATATCTCTATTGGTCCTTTAGTCAAACACAGCAATAAACTTAATACGAATCAGAAGAAAAAGAAAAGGAAGAGAAGGGGAGGGAAGGAAAGGGAAGGGAGGGATCAGTAGTGCTTGACAATAAGACGAAAACCTGATGTGGTTAGAACCGACACAAATGCCCAAACTATGGCAGAGCGCCATTAAAGGATATGAGACCCTGTACAGTAGTACTACGAGTTGTATTAGGAGGAAGTACCGGGGTTGTTTGAAGGTCTCATCGGGGAGCCCACTACCAGAGAATAATCAGGGGTTTGTTGGAACTCGAGCCAGGAGTACCAGGTGTCGCAAGATTATGGGTATTGCCCGTCAGAGGTTGAAATGAGGTCATCCATTAGCATCTATTGGTCTATTTTTTGGAACCATTCTTTCAGTGTGGGAGGTACGGACGATTTCCATCTAGTGGGAATAACAGCTTTGGCGGCATTGTTCATGTGTTTCAGGAGAGATTTCTTATATACCTTAAAAGGAATGTCTGAAAGAGATAAAAGCCAAAACTCTGGGCCCTGGGGGACCACAAATTGGGATACCTTACACGCTGTCGCCCTCACCTCCCGCCAAAAACTGATAAGGCAGGGGCAATCCCACCATATGTGCAGATATGTGCCAACGTCAGCTTGGCAACGCCAGCAGGGGTCTGGATAGGACGGAAGGAAATGGTGAATCAAGGAGGGCACCCTGTACCATCGGGATAAGATCTTAAACTGGGTCTCCACTACAGAGAGGCTAAGAGAGCATTTAGATGTTACTAGAAAGATCTTACCCCAGTCTGTCTCTGAGATTGGGTGAGTGAAGTCTCTGTTCCAGTTCTCCACATATCTAAGATCTGATATAAAGAGACCGTCAACTATTTGTTTATATATTTTGGAGCAATACTCTTTTGTTAATGTAAGGTAGGTTCCAGCTATCGGAAGTCTGTGCAGTTGATCGGAGTGATTTCCCAAGCACTCATAAAGATGCTATTTATCCCTGCTGATGCTGCATTTAGAACAGTGTTCCTCAACCTTTTCTCCACCTCGGCACACCTAAGCCCTTCCAAAAAGCAAAATATATAATAAAAAATGCAGGAATTACTAAGTACATACACAGAAATTACTTTTAATTGTTATTTTTTTATTTGTTAAATTTAACATCGCCGCTAATAACTTTTTTTCTGATAACTAATTTAACTATGTTAGCCAGTAGCCCCCATCATGTGTTTGCAGCCTCACCAGTAGCTCACATTCATGTGTCTCCAGCCTCCCCAGTTTCACCAATCATGTGTCTCCAGCTCTCCAGTATTCCCCATTCATTTGTCTGCAGTATCCCCTTAAGGCCCTTAAGGCAAGATCTTCCAGTGCTTTTTTCCTTTAGGACCTCACAAACTAGACTCTCGTCATTATTTTAATTCTTTCAGGCTGATTCTGTGCAGAATATATTTAATATAAATATAATATTTAAGGGAGCATCTAGGGCATAGAAATCCATTCTGCATGCAGTAATGCCACATCCCCATGTGCAGAATTTAGGTGGCAAATTCTATACATTAGCCTCCGCAACGAAGGCTAGCGTAGGAAATCTGCTATTAGGTTGTTATCTGATCTTATATCTCCATCAAAAACATGTTACTAAATAAAAACATAAAAAGACATGCATTTATCAATAGTGCACAACACTTGCACTATTGTGCATTGAGTAGTATTCCATTCATTAATTGGAATCCTGAAAGTGAAAGCATTAAACAAGCAACACTGTGGAAGTACCCTTGCTTACCCATTCTGGACCAGATCCTAACTTAAGAACGTCACCTCACTTACACACACAGAGCGCGTAAGTGGGGTGTCTGGAGGGAAGTGCACATGCACCCTCCAGATGTTATTCTTGTTCTACGGGACAGTTCTTCCCCTCTACCCGCCAAAAATATGTAAAATGGGTGGAGGGAAAGATGTTAATCATATAGTATGGGGTGGGTTATGTAGCTTTGCTTGAATCAGTGGTCGGACAGACTGAATGTGTGAGTTAAGGCAGCATATCTGCCATAAAGTCCGCATGAGAAAAGTGACGGGGAGTTCACTACCCTCTTCTATGATGAATTTAACACCCATGCATACAATTCACTTGGGTGGTATAAGAAACATTACTACTACTATTGTGTATTAGTTGTAATAGATTGCACGGGAATAAAATAAATTGATAAACACTTAAACTTTCCATCCCGTTTAAAGAAGTCAATTGTTGAAAACATTTTACATTTCAGAAATTGTAGAGAAAAAACCTGATCAGTTTGTTGAAATTACAACAGCGCTTCTAAACTTTCGACTGACTCCACTCTCTGTGCCTTCAGAAGGGTAAGTACAGTAAGATTCATCTTTGGATATGTTTGTAATTATACGTAGCACAATGTGTGTTTGACTTCTTTTCAAATGGAAAGAACATGGAATTGCATGTATTACATCTTTTTTAATGTACATTTTTATGTGATTAATCAAGTGCGTTGACTGTTAACTTGTCTTGACCAAATTAAATGTAAATGACTGGTTTTGTTAGTGCAAAGACGCTGACTAACTATTACAAACTAGGTCCAGTGGGATGCAGAACCTCATGAATGAATCTTGCTTATTATTGCTGATTTAGGACAGTAAGGTCACAGGCACGGAATCCATTCATATGGAATAGACATTCCTGCATGTGATACTATAGTCCATGTGTACGATGGAAGTACAGTGCTCTTGAACGCACAGACTTTCAAAACCCTGGATGCTTTATTAATTCTTACACACCTGCATAATTCTGCATTGTACTTATAGGCTTTGCCAAGCCCTTACTGTATAATTAGCATGGGTTTTCCTGCCCACCGTGTGTACAACAGGTATGCCGTCGGTCTTGACTTGATGTTGGAGGCCGTTCTGTATCAGAATGCAGCATCTATCATGCTGCATTTTCATGCTGAAAGCAACTGTACACAGGAGTTGTAGGCGCATTGATAATGAGCAGGGTACAAACGCACGACATTTACCATGCAGAAGTACCCTCTATCATCCGTTAAAAGGATTTGATCAGAAGCAAATGCAATTTTACCTGTAGCTATACACATCATCAAGGAAAGCCTACCCAACTATTCTAGCATGTGCAAACTCATCATCAGCACTAATCATCATCATTAATACTTACACTCTTGAAATTGCTTATTAATACTTAAAACTGTTGAAATTGCTTATTTTTCAAGCAAGCATTAGACACAAAGGACTGTATTCAGAGATCCGTGTGGCGATCGGATGGCAATTATACGCACTGTCGGTGCAGGCAAAACCCCCTCACAAGCACGACACTCCCCTCTCTCGGCTGTGCTGTTGGAGACTTCTGCCGCCATAGACCACTTGTAACTTTCCTAGTGCATTTCCGTGCATATGTGCGATTCATGATAGCCACGCCCACTTTCCTTCATTTAAATGCCTCCTCCCTCCCATTTTTATTAAAATTTTCCTGTGCGTATTTTTGCATTGCATATCCGTCCGTATGTACCAACGTGCGATTCACAGGTCCGTCCGTGAGGCACTTCCACGCGTATAGTCTATGTTAACTACGTAAATAAAGTTACTATGCATGACCTGTTTGTCCGATCCTAAAAATATTCACGTAACTATTCGCAAACTCGGATCTCTGAATACGGCCCACCTTCTGCAAGTTCTGCAAATGCATAAACACCTTCAATCACTTCTTTGGTCACAAAATGGAGTAATCCTATATTGTGTTTTATGAGGATATCACTCATTTTCATGTGCCAGTTTGTGGACATGCACAGTTCCTAAACTCAGCAAAAAGTACTTATAATTTAATAATACTTACATAATGTTAAAGACGAAAATCATTTTAAATTGATACCGTATTTTATTGTATTACTTCTCCATATTAGAGCCACTACTTTTGGGAAAAGTTCTAAGGTGCCTTTAAGCCTACCATCTGTTAATGAGACTGAAGAAATTGTTCAAGACAATAATGCAGATATGAAAGAAAGTCCAGGACTAAGTTTTGAAAATATAATACAGGTAATAATAATGGTATTAATATAGGAAGAACAATGTACAATGTTTTTGGTAGTTGGCAGAGTTGGTATAGCTGTAAGGGGGATTATTATTAAAATGTAATTAGATATGTTTACTTTTAGGACTTATTTCTGTGCACTCAGATACCTGGTTGTACTTCACTCTCACAACCTTTGATATGAGATTTACAATGTATTTTTCTCAGTCAGTTTGTAATGGAAAATCTAGTGATGCAATTAAGCCAGAAAATATATTGATTAAATAATCCGGTTTTGCTGCCTCAAAGATACAGGTTTTTGTTTTTGCAGAATGCATTTTGGGATTTCCAAGTGCTTATTTTACATTCAGTTGATTTTAACATTATAAATAGTGTGTTCCATAAACCTTTGAGAAATAATGTACAGACAGTGCATGAGCATTTTATACTTGTATAATGGCTTCTAAGTCTAGAGCAAATTTTAGTGTTTAGCGGGCATGGTACAGGCCATCCATCTAGAAATAAATTGAAGTACCATATTCATTTACATATATCCTAATATAGCAATTTTATCACTCACTTTAGTATTACAAATGTGATGTTTTATGAGTTGAAGCTGTCAGTTATATTACATTTTGATTTCATGATTTATTTTGCTGAATATTTAGGGACTTTAGAGGTGGCTGTAATCCAATTAGCATATATTGTAAATGAAAATCTGTGTCATCTAAAACATTTGTAAGCTGAACCAATACTAATAAAACATCAGTCAGTGAATTTGGGACTTTTTAAAACAGATCATTCTAAGGGCCAGATTTACTAAGCTGCATGAAAGGAAAAGTGGAGATGTTGTCGATAGCAACCAATCAGATTCTAGCTTACATTTTCTAGTATATAATAAGAAAGTGAGATCTAGAATTTGATTGGTTGCTATGGGCAATAGCTCCACTTTATCCTTTCCCGCAGCTTAGTGGCTGGCCCTAGGTATTTATATAATCATTTAAAGCAGAATTGATTCTGCAAAAAAGTTTGCTAGTTATCAAAAAAAACAAAACAAATCAAAAAGGATGATCTTATTGACCATTGTCTTGAGAGCAATATTTTATTATTACGACTATTGGGCACAGCATATGAGCGTAGGATGCCATTTATGGTGCTAGCAGTACATAATATACATTTTTCACATTTTCTATTTTGAAACTGACCTCCTCTGGCTTTTTCTTATGACTACCTAATTCCAGTGTATATAGTGCAAACATCCAACAGTTTGGTTATTCCATTATTTTTATTATTATTATTATTATTATTATTATTAATAATAATAATCATAGATAAAGGGCTGGATTCACAACTCCGTAATTGTGTGACATACGTCCTTAATTTACCGATAGTAGCTACTACATTTAATTGCTTGTAGTACATCTTCAAATATGTGTGTCATCA
>WWET01003027.1:26165-40098 GCA_011038615.1 Limnodynastes dumerilii
GCTGAGATGAAATGACTTTAAACCCCTCCATAAATTAAGGCATAATAATTTTTGAAACATAATTAATTAACGACATTGAATTTGCTCTAGATCAGATTATATAAGACATTTGTCAGTTCTGAGATATGAGTGGTCCAGACATCCATCTCATTGCTGTTATGCAAAGGTGCATAATTCCGTCTGTAGTACAGATGCTACAACCTTCAGGTATCATTGAGTCAAACTCTGTTAACATTATTTAAAGGATATTATTTTTTCCAAGTTTCATTAAAAAAAAAAAACAAAAAAAAAAAATATAATAAAACATTAAAATTTATCATGGTTTTTCCAAAATTATTCTTTTTGATTTTTATCACTGAAGGCTTATTAACAATGAAAGTCAGCCCTGAACCCATAAAATGCCAGGAGCAAACTTGAAGGGATGGATTTGAGCTATTGCACCACATTGTTGGTTTAGTGCAGAATCCTGAGTTAATTAAGAATGCCTAATAATAATCTCTGATTTCAATCCCCAGCACTAATTCAGGAACCTGATTTAAAGTATATAAAACAGATGTCACCAGAGCATTTATTTTATTTGGAATTTGAAAAGTGGGATATAGATAGCTATGACAGAGTTGTTGTCTCTCCCAGAACGTCCGGGAGATTCCCAAAATTCGGGCAGTTCTCCCGGTATCGCAGAGGGCTTAAGGCCTGTGGTTTCATGAAAAACCTGGCCTCAAGTTCTGACCCCCTGCCTGGCAATACTAGTATCTTAGTGTTGCTAGGGACAGAGAGATGGACTTGATGATGCAAGCCCTGCCCTCACCACTAGTAAATCTAAAAGAGGGTAATTAATAGTCAGGGGGCATGGCTTAATGACATGATTTGCATAAATCGCATCATTAAGCCCTACCTCCTTTATGCATCTATGGCTTCCCTCCAGGATCTCAACACATTGAACTCTCTGTCTGTTCCTCAGAATACTTTGACATTAGTTTTAAGTATTTCAAGTATACAGTACTGAAGAAAAGTTACTTCCCTGAAAGGGTAGTTGATAAGTGAATAACCTCCAATCTGTAGTGGTAAAGGCTAACACAATACAACAGTTTCAGCATGCTTGGGATAAATATAAGAATATCCCAATCTTAAATTAAATTTAAGATCAAATAGGGTCTGGGGCCAGTATAATTTGAAATAAACAAATGCTCCAGATTCTAGATTTTATTTCTACGGGTGTTATTTCTAAGCAAAGTCTGGGTCTACCAGAAGGGCTGGATTGAGGGCCATTAAGTGCTCACACTGTGTTATGCTTTGGAGGAGAATGTCAGTTACTGGCTGTAAATAAAAAGTAGTTTATGTGCAGGCCTAAATCTCTCACTACATGGAAAACTGAGGGTAAAGACCTCCACGAAGAGACACAATATGTATAGTATACCAAAACTTGACTTCTTGCAACTGTTTGATTATGTTGTACATTAGGAAGAGCACAGTTATATGTGCATGTTCATTACAGCTGAACACGCTAGGATTTATGTTATTTTTTATATATGGACTTTTACCAAATAAAACTATATGAGGGTAGTCTTATCTTATCTAGGAGTTATACAAAGTAATAACATCACTGCTTTAATTGCTTTTTATTCCAGCAGGAAAACTCTACCAGTCCAGATTGTGTACCCAAGTCTGATAAGCTAACAGGTATGAATGTATATCCCATGTGCTGGTTTTTCCCAGGTCAGCTATTTTATTTTTGCTCTCTTGACAATTTAACAAATGTCTTTTCCCCATTATTAATGTTTTGCACCAATTTAACAGTGCAAGTTCAAATACATTGTAAACCCTCTACCAGGCCTGGCCAACCTGTGGCTCTTCAGGTGTTGTGCAACTACGAGCATGCTTTGAATGCATGGGCATAGCTGATGCCTGACCAAGAATGCTGGGAATTGTAGTTTCAGAACACCTGGAGAACCACAAGTTGGCCAGGCCTGCCCTATACTGTCTTTGGAAACTACTGCAAAATGAAGTATAACTGGATTTCAGGACTACTGGATGACATTTGGGTGCCCTGGTTTGTTTTTTACAGAATTCTACAGCCCTAAATTAGGCATGTTCAATCTCCTTGTGATTATTTGTTTATTTATCATACTGTGTATGTGAACTTTTGTTAGCTTCTAGGACTGGTTCTTCATAAAACAGCCTTCTTAGTATTTAATAAAGTAATTCTGATAGAGGTAAACAATGAATAAAATTGCCGTTCTTTGTATTTTAACCCTCTGTCTGTGTTTCAAAATTTAGTAAGTTCTGGCTTAAATCCATGATCAAGATTAGCTCTTTTCCTGTAGTTTACTAAAAGAATTAGCATTGACCCCAGCAATTTGCAACATTCCTCTTCACCAGTGACGGGTCCATCTTCTTCACTTCTTCAAATGTGCAGAAGTCAAAATATAGAAGGGCCAGGGGCGCAGAATCTAACCTAATGTCTGGTATTCACCAGAGACCCTGATGGTAGGGTTGGTCTTAGCCGCAGATAAGAGGCAAGTCATGGCCCTCCGGACAAACCACAGACACCAAGATAGTGAACAGGATACCAGGAGTGCAGTAGTAGTGCAGATGAGTGATTAAGCTACAGCGGCAGATGTAGAAGTTGGCAAGTTGTAAGAGTAAACAGTGGAGAGCAGGCACTGGAGACACAAACAGTAACTGTGGTACACAGGTAACTGGAGCCATGGACATAAATGGCTGGAACCAGGATTGCAGATAGGTAGTGTTGGAGCAGATACAGAGACAATATACTGCGGAGTGCAGTTGAACACTGGAGGTGCTGACATTGGAGAAACAGACAGAAAACTGATACACAGGAGTACAGGAACCGAGAACCGGCAAACTAGGACTGTGGACTCCAGTCAGGGAGCTAGAACACGAGAGAACTCGAGGATACAATATCAGCAATCAAAGGTTACCTGTTGCTCTGACAGCTGCATGCAGTCAGTTAAGGGTTTAAATAGACAGCTGATGAGGGAGTTCCAGTAAGGGAATGAGCCACAGCTGTGTGATGATGTCTGCAGAATAGAACGAACACCAGGAAGTGCAGAACTAAAAGGAGTCATGTAATCAACAAAAGGTAAACAAATGTAGTGTCAGAATACGATGATCATGACACCTGTGAAGGTTCCAGCAGCGAATCAAGGAACAGGTAGCTTTTACTAAGCAATAGGAACATAGTTGTTCTTATCATCTATGTAACCTTTACATCCTTTGCTTTTTCTTATTATTAATATTATTATTTTTTTATTAAATAGACCCCTATAGCACAATAAATGTATAATACTTTTTGTATAATATGCAGGGATGATAAATATAACACAGATATCTAGGCACACACACACTATAGTGGTAAATTGCTACAACTAATAAAATGTATTAGAAATTTATTGTTAAATAAAAATGCAGTTGATGCCATATACATGTTTTGTTTATTTTAATACTAGAGAGCTTCAATCACATTGCTGGTGAAAATCAAACTGATATGACAACTCAGCCAACAAACATTTTACAAAATGAAGAAGGAAAAGTAGAATCAAAGGGAATCCCTAAACAAACATGGATGGATTTTTCAGACTTTTGCAAGTGTTTTCAGTAAGTTATTCCTATTTGAATTCATATATTAATTACATATATTACCTTAATTTGTGTTATTCTTCTATACTAACTATAATCTATGATTTTCCTATTTCCTTATGTGTAGTGATAGCATATCTGACTACATTACACTACACTACTATATACTGATATGAGAATTAAATAAAATGAATTTCAATTAAATGTATAATAGCAATGAATATATAAATGAATATATATGTTCTGTTGATGTCCCTGATGAAAGATACAGATTGTCTCTGAAACGTTTGATATTTAAAGTCTGAGAGTGCCGCTTGTTTTGACTTTTGTATCTTCACTCTTCCTGTGGAGCACCTCAGCAACTGGATTCTGGTGGTACTGAGTGCAGTTAGCCTCTGTGTTTTTATATTTATATATCTTTCAAGCTCCCACAATTATTGATGGTTATCAGCTATGGTGTGGTGGTAACCTTGACTGAATTCTATAATAGTAAAAGAATGGTGATTACTAAGGCTCTTTATATTGGTATCTGGTTTGACAAATACAACATTATGCAGTTAATTTAAGAATATATATGCAATCCATATAAAATAATGGAAAGAGTCATTAATTAGGATGATAAATTTAAGAAGTTTTCTTGTATAGTAGCAGATTGACAATCTGATATTTTCATAAAATAACATCAACAGATTATAACAAGCCTTAAATTTGCTCTTTAGGCATTTATTCACCAATTTAATTCATCATGAAAAGTGGTCACATTAGGAAAGGTTAGGTGTTTAATTGCAGAATTGATAGTAATGTACTAAACATTTTAAAAATAAACTATTGGGGTTGTTTTGTCTCTTTAATACCCACTTCAATATTTCTGAGCATAAAACTATAGGTTACCTTACAGAAGCAATAGTCACTACCAGCCAGGCCCCCGTATTATCATTTGTTGCTGTGATTCTGCTTGATATTTCAAACACACACACACAAAAACACTTTTAAATATTTTTATTGTTTCAGGATGTAGTGTAGATTGTTATCAATACTCAATAATGGAAGAAATCATTGTCTTTCTTGACACTAGAGGACAGGCCTTGTTCTCTACATAGATTTCCTTATTTTTAGTAAACAGATAGTCACATTAATGACAGGAGTATCAAATGCAAAGCATTCAGACAGATAACTTTTATGTGGACATAGTTAAAAAGCACTATCAGAAAGAAGAACTTATCAGCGATTTATCACAAAAAGAACATATTAGCTTGGAAAGTTGATTTGACATCGTAAAGAGTTGAAACCAGCATCCATTCACTTCAGGTGGTAACATGTAGACCAGGGGTGGCCAAGCTCGGGCCTCATGAGCTACCAACGGTCCATGTCTTCCAGGTCTCCTTGTTGGAGCACAGGTGTGTTCATTACTGACTGATACATTCTGAAAGATCTATAGGTGGTAGTGATTATCTCAGCTCTGACTATCTGAGGAGACCTGAAAAACATGGACAGTGATGGCCACCCCTGATGTAGATTATAGTTGGTCACCTGCATGCTGTTGCCACTGTCGGTCTTTATTTTTTCTTTTACAAATACTGCACTCCTAATAGCTGCCCTTCAATAAATTAAGGAGATCACCAAGGATGTCCCGGGGACGCCAACATTTATCTTTTTCCTCTGGGCAATTCCTATGAAGTTACGCCACTGGTAATAAGTCTCTAATTTTGTGGAGATTATACTTCTGTTAGGGTTTGCTCTCCTTACACTATCTGGGTGCACACAACCTTAATTCTTTACCTCTTTGGGGTTTTTGCACTTGTTTGGATTGGAAGGAAAACTTACAGTCCTCCTCAAATTTCCTGCCAATTGACTTCTGGCAAAACCTATGCCACCCTTGAAATTAAGTGATTTTATGAAGTCCTCTCATATTCTACAGTCTTTATTATACTTCTCTCAAACAGTACTTTCAAGCTTATAGGCATTCTTTCATTAGACCTTGTTCACAAATTTTAAGGGAAAAGTTGCATATAGACTCTTCCAGTCACAATGTTTATTTAGTTTTAAAGGCTTCTTAATTTTCAAGCCCATCTGTCTATCACACATGTATCCTATTGGATCTGGATTCAACATGAATATTCAGTGCCAATGTGTACAAAAATAGGAAGCAATTGAAATGCTAATAAATTTTACAATGTGTATACATGCAATTGGAATCCCAGGAATCCCCCTTCCCCCAAGCTGATTCATGACGTATTTGTAGATGTTTATATATTTGTATTTGTAGATGCCAACTGTGAACAATGGGTAGCCTGAGTAACAATACCCACCAAATTATTTATGAGTGAGACTCAAAAAAGAACTATGATGCTCAGTGTGGAGTAGGAGGAGGGAGGCCACAGTAAAGACTATTAGTCACCGTCTGCTTTTTCTTGATTTGATGAAAACATTTTTTACAATTGTACACCATATTGAGATTACACCTGCCAGGGTTACTCAATTCTAAAAGTAATTTTTCTTGTGCAGCTTAGAAGAACAAAACTCTAGTA
This sequence comes from Limnodynastes dumerilii, assembly GCA_011038615.1. Taxonomy (NCBI): domain Eukaryota; kingdom Metazoa; phylum Chordata; class Amphibia; order Anura; family Limnodynastidae; genus Limnodynastes; species Limnodynastes dumerilii. The sequence continues at coordinate 32,294 of WWET01003027.1, forward strand.
TTTACCAGCAACATCTTGATCCTTTTTATCACATTTCATAAATGACCTCCAATGTATGAAATCAAAATTAATTAAATGGTTCCTACTTATCCTAATTTCAAACATAAAATTAAATGTGAATAAATTTAAAATAAATACATCTATAGAAACTTTTTTGAGTTTATTACACTTTTCACATTAATTTAATTTTATAGTCCCTAATGAACTATAGTTAAAACATTTATTTAAAGAATTGTTAGAAAATGTAAGGTGTTAGATTATGAAAAATAGCAACATCCTTCATCTCTTTCCCAAGAGCACCTACAATGTTCAATATTAATCTCTGTAATTGCATTTGCAAATGAAAGTACTATGTACAAATCTGGAGTACAAAATTAATCCAAACACATTCATCAGAAAACCTGTCCTTCACACTTACCTACCCCCAGGCTCTCTGCAAATTAAACATGTTTTTAAATCAAAGGAATCATATAAAGTATTTAAATAATATCTCAATTAACCTGTAGTACTTGAAATATAGTTACATTTTATGGAATGTGGAAATAAAGCATCCTTAAAATGCTTATTTGGTAAAAAAAAAATTATGAAACTGATTCTCAAATTTGCATGACATCTCCAGCAAAAAACAAAGCTTATTAGGTTATATCTTTAACTAGACAAATATCTGATTTTCAAATGTCTATGACATCTCCAGCAAAATATCAGTTTGAAGGAACACAAAGACCGAAATGCACATTTTCACAATTATATGGTAGTAACACTCAGCAGCTCCCCAAGTTATGACTATGATATTAAGATACTATAAATATGTTTTGTGTGTATATATATGACTGATGATGCCTTACCAAATACACTCCAAACAAGATTTCCACGTTTTTCATTTGCCTACTGCCTATCACCAAATTAGGGTTAAAACTCTTGTATTATATATGATAATTGGATTTTAATGATAATTGATATGGTATACACTGAAACTTTAGATGGGATTAAATTAAACTGTAATCAGAATGTATATGTTATAACGCTAAGATTTATAACACTGGATAACCTGTATATGTATTTTTGTGTTAGTATTGTTGTTTGGTGAAGTAGAATCTAGTTACAGGGCATCCTGCAGCAATAAGCGCCAGATATCTTTCTACACTGTTATTTAGATTACTAATAAATAAAAATGGGCCGACCTAATAAAAATGAAATACATAAATAAACCAATACTAGTATATTTATTATTATTCCTTCAAGATGATTTTAATACTGTTTATTCTTTTACTTTATTGCATGTAAGTGTTTAAGGACCAACAAAAGACTTCTTACTGATTAAATTTTATTGTGTTTTAAGTTAACAGATTCACTGCCATTAACCTAGCCATAAAATTAACTGTAACCAATGGTGCCAAATGAGTTATAGACTTGGGTGTCACAATTACAAGGAGTGCAACTTGGGGCTAGATCCAGACTTAAGTTCACTTTAAGAACGATTGTGTAGCGTAATTACACACTAGTAAGTAAGTATAATGCACTCCCCTTGAACGCACGTAAGTTAGCTGATTTATGAGTTCAAAACCCTACTTTAACTTTTCCTTGCGTATCTGCGGTCATACGTTTCGCCTTCTCGTACGTAATTGTCCATACTGTACAATTTAAATTCCTCCCTCCACCTACAATGCGTATTTCCTGCTTGCGTAGGGATGACACGCCCCTTCATGCATAGTTATGAACAAGTTACGTACGATCAGAGTTACGATGCGTAACATCTGCCATGCACATGCGCAGTGCTTTCCAACAGCCAAATTTACACATGCAGCATGCGTAAATTCGCTGTCGTACTTAAGTCTGGATCTGGCCCTTGATCCTTAAAGGTCTCAGAGATGTTGCATACTTTGTCCACTTTACTGTGGTCTTGCTGACTGACCTACCCCTAGCCAAAGTAATTATTGCCAGACACTACGAGTTTCTGTCAAATTGCTTTGCTTCCCTGGTCTCCTGAAAAGCAATCAAGAATTTTTTAGCTGTACTTTCACACTAAGTTGAATATGTTTGACTTTGGCCTGTGTAACCTGTCTACATTTTATTTCTACCTGTCTTGACCCTGACCTGTATCTAGATTACATTTGACCTCTGCATGTCCTGACCTTGGCCTGTATAATTTCTTTGTGTGAAATAATCTGCCATACTGTACCCAAGGGCGTTACTCATACAGTAAATGCATGTAATTCATAGTCACAAGCAATCAAAGCATACCACTTATTGAAAGTAATGAGGATTTGAGGGTTGGCGCAGGTCCTAAGACTAATTATTTAAAAAAAACAGTTGCAAGGAGCAATAATAAAAAGGAGATCATTGAATCTTGAAAATTGTTAATGTGTTTTTCTATCTTGATTTACAGGACTTTGTACATTTTTCACAAGCCAAATACATATTCCTATACACAGCACAAAGCAAACTTAAAGGTAAAGTTTTGTATTGTTGACTCTAATGCACATGTAGAAATTACAATATTTGCTATTTAATGAGATCATAAATTCTACCTCTTTGTATTTTATCTTCCATTTGAAAGTTTTCATATTCGTCATGAATAAAGGTGGTAATGATAGGTTGCATAAAGACTAGAAAAGGGATTGATTGGGGAATAGTAAAGGAAGTATACATAGCATAAAGTATATTTGAGAATATTGGAAAACAATATTCTTCTTGATGCTGAACTATTAAGCATTATTATAATGTTTTACATACTGTAAATATAAAACATAATAGACAGAGATATTATATTGAACTTTAATATGAAATTACTGATAATTTTTATATATGTTGCTAACTTGCTTTCAAACTTATCACACAGTAACGTAGCATGCCCTTAATATTTCCCCATGTGTCTCTCAAGTTTCATTTTATTCCTACTTGATCTAATATACACTATTTATTGTGATATGCAAATTTATCTCAGACATCATACAAAGCTCAAATCCCCAATTCACCAGTGACCCACTACTAATCCACTGACTAATAAAAGATAATTAATAATAAAACCCTGCCTTCAAATTCTTTCATTTGTATTAATGAAGCACACAGATAACAAACAGCTTCTTCTACTGGAGTTTGGAGTGAGAATACCTGGGAGTTTATATATTAATGGCAGAGCTCAGCGTGTTGGGTATATTTTCCACTGCATTATGACAGTTGTGCTTGTAATTTAAATGTTGGTTAATTACTTCTCTGTTCTATGTGGCCAAAAGTGTTCTAACCCCCTCTTTTTTATTTTTATTTTCTTAAATGAAAACTTCTTAATTGTAATAGAACAGTTCTTCATATGTACCACAGTAAAGGCTACAGTTCATTATATGCACCACAGTGATGCCCCTGGTCCTTTTTATGACCCACCATAATGCCAGTATAAAAAGTGGTTCTTCACTGAGTAATTAATTGCATGCGCTGCTGAAAATGTGGTACTCCCAAGTACCCCCACAAAAAAGTTACTGCATATACTTCACCCCAGTGTGAGACCATATGATTATATACAGGTGAAACTCAAAAAATTGGAATATCGTTCAAAAGTTCATTTATTTCTGTAATTCAACTTAAAAGGTGAAATTAATATATTATATAGACTAATTACATGCAAAAGAGATATTTCAAGCCTTTATTTGTATTAATTTTGATGATTATGGCTCACAGAAATGTAAAAAAAAAAAAAAAAAAGTTTTTTAAATACAGAAATGTCAGCCCTCTGAAAAGTATAATCATGCATAGGTACTCAGTACTTGATTTGGGCCCCTTTTGTATGAATTACTGCCTCAATGCGGCATGTGGCATGGATGCTATCAGCATTCTTCCACCAGACTCTGGGACATTGGCGTATCTATAATGGGTGCAGGGTGTGCAGTGCACACGGGCCCCTCAGAACAGGGGGCCCTGTGGCATGCATCCTGCACCCTGGGTTGGCAGGGGAAGGGGGGCCATTCATCATCTATTTCTTCCCTCTAATATCTTCTGGAGGGAAGAAATAGATGCCAAATTAGTCCCCCTTCCCCTGAGGTGGAACTGTCCCGATTTGCGGGTGAAAAGGGGGCAGAGCTTACATCGCCGTTAAGCCCCGCCCTCTTTCGGCCCGCGAATCTGGACAGTCCTGTCTCAGGTAAGGGAAGGGGGGGGGCCCCATGTGCAAATCCTGCACACGGGCCCCCTTACTTCTTAAAACTCCCCTGACCAGCCAGGGTGTATGGCAAAAGGGCTGTCAGTGCTTTGTATGATCCAGCCACACAGCAGTGTTAGTAGCAGAGATGAGGGAATTGTAGAAAAGAAAGAGAGTGTGCGGGTTTGTGTTACTAATGTAATAGAAAGGCAAAGTTGAAAGCAAAGTGGTTATTAATATGGTAAATTAAGCTTAGAAAGGTTGAAAAATATGATAAGCTTGTCTGAAAAGGTGGCTTTTAAGGGAGAGCTTGAAAGTTTGGTAGAAGATAGTCTTAATGGGCAATGAAGGTTATTCCAGAGAGTGGGTGCAGCCTGGAAGAAGTAATCGAGATTTAGAGCATTTATGAATTGTAGAAGATAGTTGTTAACCTTGTGATGATCAAAGAGAATAAACTGAGATGCATCTTGAGATAAATGAAGATACGAATGCAGATGCAGTGTTGTTTATGGCTTTATTGGTAAGTAAAAGGATTTTGTATTTGATTCTGTAGTATACAGGCAGCCAATGTAGAGATTGACGGAGTGGACTAGCTCTAGATGAACGGTCTTGATACTGCATGCAATATAGACTGTAGAGGGATCATTTTATATTGTGGGAGTTCAGCATTGCAGTAACCAATGCGGGAGATAATTAGTGCATGAATGAGAGTTTTAGCAATATCTTATGAGAGATATTTTTGTGTCCTGGAAATGTTTTGTAGGTGTATATAACAGGATTTAGAAACAAGTTGATTTCCTTTTGAGGCTTTCCCTCCTTGTGGAGGGTGTCAATGATGGTTTTCTGCACAACTGTCAGGTCAGCAGTCTTCCCCATGATTGTGAATTCTACTGATCCAGACTGAGAGACCATTTAAAGGCTCAGGAACCCTTTGCAGGTGTTTTGGAATAATTTGCTGATTAGAGTGTGACACTTTGAGCCTACAATATTGATCCCTGTCACATTATTCTAATTTTGTGAGATTTTAATTTTGGGGTTTTCATAAGCTCTAAGCCATAATCATAAAAATGAATACAAACAAAGGCTTGAAATATCCCACTTTGCATGTAATGAGTCTATATAATATAATAGTTTCACCTTTTAAGTTGAGTTACTGAAATAAATGAACTTTTGAACAATATTCTAATTTTTCGAGTTTCACCTGTAGCTACTCATCCATTTGTATTACTAACCCCTTTGTAATACAAACCCTCTTATTTCTGCTTTCCTGAGTTTACCAATGAGTACAATAATACTAAAATAATAAAACTTGTCAAACACATATAATGAGGTAATAAAACAGATAACTGAGGTCCTGATTCACAGTTAAGAGTGAGATAGATGTGGTCAGATCCGCACCTAACTCACTCTTTCAGCCCCTAACCCGCCCCCCGTTTTTAGGTACCTTATGGTACTTACAAGTGCCGTAGGGCTACCTTATGTTACATTGTCCTTCCCCCGCCCTACTGGCTAATCTAAATCCCTCCCCCTCCCACTTCTTCCTAAGCACACCCCAAGGCGGCATTACACCGCCTCTTTTCTACGTAAAGTACTCCGTGCAGGCTTTCCAAGCAATTTTGGGGAAATAAAGCCCTGACCAACACATTTATAATCCTTGTTTTAGATTCTTATGAAAACTGTTAATAACTTTAACTCTCTATCTGTAAACTCGTACTTAATTAAACAAATGATATATATTACATTCCATTAAAAATAATTTATTTGGGTCAGAAATACATTTTCGAGAGATATTATAAATCACAAAGCTTTCTTTAGCAGAAAGGTGAATGCCTTTTTTTCCAGCTGTTGAGTGAATACAATAGTATAGCAGGACAAGACTATAAATAACTAAATAGCTTAAATTATTGATTCAAGGTGAAGTCGGACCGGATGAAAGGACAAAATGAGAGTGAAAAAACAGTGTTGCTCCTGAGACTTTGTCAAACTTTTTAACCTTTGTGCTGTGTCCTCTCTTATGTCAAAAGAAAGCCTTGATGTAATGAATTATTTATTTAGTAAAGAATAGGGACTTGACTACTGCTCATTTCCCATGTCATTTTACCTAATATTTAACACTTTAATACACCTACATTGATTAACATTGATAAAGAGTCCAATTAAACATCAATGCTATATTAAATGCTAATTAATGAGTCATTTTGTCATTCTTGACCTTGGGTAATTATGTAAGATTGAGCAGTAAATGTATAAATGTAATTGTGTATTTACTTGCTCCACAATAGCTTTAACTAAATTAGAACATGACCTTGTGAGTTTTACCTTTGTATAGCCTTCCAGAAACCAAATGATATATAATGATATATGATATATAATATAAAAATTTTTATATAATCTTCATTTAGTTTAATTTTGAGTAATATTTAACAATCAAAATGTAAATTATAAATAAGAAATTTTGACTAGAAAATCCAAAGGGACAGAAATTAATGTGAATTATGCTGCGTTGTTCATGCAGTAGATTTCAAATATGTTTGATGTATGCTTGACAAGTGCAATTGTGGACCTGTTATGAGTTATACACATCTATTATACTTACACCTGTGATTGGGCATGTGCATATTGATAAGACTAAAATGATGAGTATCAGGGCTGGCGGGACCCGCTCCGCGGAGGGATGCGGTGCATCCAGACGCCATGCTGGATAGGCGCTCATCTCCCCCACTCCCTGCATGCCAGCACTGTGATGGACGCTGCTGTAAAAAAATGTAAGGTGCTCTCATCACTTTGATGAGAGCGCCTTACAGAGCTTCACAGTGGCGTCCATTCACTTCTGCTCTGCCTGTGTGACAGGCAGACAGAGTGCAGCAGCTGATGACGCTGGAGTGACCTGAGCAGCAGCCGGAAGAGAAGACTTCAAAGGTAAGTAATAGGGCTTAAAATGGGAATGCTGTGTGCTGGACAGACATGATGGAGATGCTGGTTACTGGACAGACATGATGGGGGTGCTGGGTACTGGACAGACATGATGGGGGTGCTGGGCAGACATGATTGGGGTGCTGGGTGATGGACAGACATGATGGGGGTGCTAGGTGCTAGACAGACATGATGGGGATGATGGGTGCTGAACAGACATGATGGGGATGCTGGGTGCTGGACAGACATAATGGGGTGATGGATGCTGTACAGCCATGATGGGGATGCTGGGTGCTGGACAGACATGATGGGGATGATGGGTGCTGGAAACACATGATGTGGATACTGGTTGCTGGATACACATGATGGGGATACTGGGTGCTGTATACACATGATGGGGAATACTGGGTGCTGGACAGACATGATGGGGATGCTGGGAGGTGAAGAGACATGATGGGGATGCTGGGAGGTGAAGAGACATGATGGGGGTACTGGGAGGTGGACACACATGATTTGGATACTGGGTGCTGGACAGACATGATGGGGATACTGGTTGCTGGATACACATGATGGGGATACTGGGTGCTGTATACACATGATGGGGAATACTGGGTGCTGGACAGACATGATGGGGATGCTGGGAGGTGAAGAGACATGATGGGGATGCTGGGAGGTGAAGAGACATGATGGGGGTACTGGGAGGTGGACACACATGATTTGGATACTGGGTGCTGGACAGACATGATGGGGATGCTGGGAGGTG
>WWET01003027.1:60158-82122 GCA_011038615.1 Limnodynastes dumerilii
AGCCTCCAAATAATCACCCTCATGTCTCCCCTCAGCCTCCAAATAATCACCCTCATGTCTCCCCGCAGCCTCCAAATAATCACCCTCATGCCTCCCCAGCCTCCAAATAATCGCCCCCATGCCTCCCCAGCCTTCAAATAATCCCCTCATGTCTCCTTTCATCCTCCAAATAATCCCCTCGTGTCTCCCCTCAGCCTCCAAATAATCGCCCTCATGCCTCCCCAGCCTCCAAATAATCACCCTCATGTATCCCCAGCCTCCAAATAATCCCCTAATGTCTCCCCCCAGTTTACCAGAATCCCAATCCCCCTCCTTTACTTACCTTACCTTCTTCCTCCTGCTGGGCTCCTCTCTGCTCTGGATGACGCTGACGTGACCTGAGGCCGCGCCAGGTCACACTGAGCTCTGCAGTCTTCATAGGGGGGGGGGATGATCGGCCTGGCGCCACATCCCTCCGCTTAGAAAGGTCCCCGTTGTCTTCCCTGTCCACGGTCCTGGGAGCCCCCTTGATATTTGGGGGGGGGGGGGCAGATGCCCCCTTGCCCCCCCGTTCCGACGCCTCTGGTGTATATATCAATTCCAGTAGGAGGTGGCTGTTAATCAGGATGATTTTTCACTAGGGAAATGTCCTAATATCTGCACCATACAGTTCTCTTGCTGGGAATGTTTTGAATGAAAAAATATAGTGTGCGGTTCTGCAGCGCTTTCCAGAAACAGAGCACTTTGTCCTCTTTCCATCTGTGTGGGTCTACTGTCACAGCGCTGCAGGGGACCTAACAGACTGCTGCACTGTGACAGTAGACCCAGTAATTGTAAGTGCCTATAAATTACACGATATTGGGAGCTGCAACCCGATAAAAATTAAGCAAGTCAAACAATCATATAATCGTTCCAGAGTATTTCTGGTACGATTATTGGTCGTTTGATAAAGCCATCCTGACCATACACTACATTGATTTTCGACCCAATTACTGGACGATCAGGCCGATATTCACTGTAGTTAGTGTATGGCCACCTTTAGACAAACCCATCACATGTCAGGATTTCTGCAGTAACGGACCGTCACTATCACTAGAGAGCCAAACATAATAGATTATAAATAAATACTGTATGGGTTAGCAGGTTAGCTGTAGACTGACCTGGTTTTCTGTTTGGAATAGAACTCCCTCAGAGGCATAAACGTTATTTCATTTTATGATGCGTTTTCTTATTAATATTGGGCCTGATTCAGAGATACGATTTTCACGCAACTTAGGAGCGTATATTTAGGATCTTAGAAAATTCGCATAACTGCGCATGCGTAGTAATAGTGCAACGCCATCTACGTAGAGGATAGGACCGTAAATTCGCTAAGAGCGTAACTTTGAATCGATCGCAAGCACTTAAGATCTTAAGTGCTGCGAAAGTTTAAGATCTTAAGGATTTGCATGAAAATGGGCGGGGGGAGGCAGGGAGATGAGGGAAAGTGGGCGCGGGCAGACACTTAGGATCGCAAATAAACGCTACTACTTCACTTAAGATCTCAAATGACAGCGCAGAGTTAGGGTTAGTCAATGGTGGTCTAACTTTAAGATCCACCGCTGTTTGCAAGGGGAGTGACTGTTTATGCAGTGGGATGTAACCTGGTAAGATATTAACCTTAGATGCGTATATTTGCGATCTTTTCGCAATCGCATCTCTGAATCACCCCCATTGTGTTATTGCTTCCTTGTTATGTTTTTACATTATTTGTGGGCAGTAGAGAAACTGCAGCAGTGTACAGCATCACACACCAAATGCAGACAAGGATTAGTTTCCCATTGTAGATATACAGAAGGAGATATTGCTTTTTTGGTTATTTATTTTGTAAATTGCAGTGGGAAGCAGCAGCACTCAATCTGGGCACTAGTATAGCATCATACGTTTAGCTATTCCCAATCACAGTTACCTAGGAAATTCTGAATCTTTATGTCAAATCTAATTTAATACTGATCACTTATACTACATATGGGAAAAATTCCGAATTGAACAACTTGGTTTAATGCAAATTGCAATGTTCTGTAATTTTTGCTAATTTATTTGTTACAAATAAGATAAAGTTGTTTTACTGAGCCACGAATTAAAATACAATTGTATGGCCTCATACAGTATGTATGTTTGTAAAAATGCATACAAAATGAATGCATATATATCATATCATCATCAGTATGGTTAAGTAAGTTTTTTCATTATTACCATTATTACTAAAACATAAAAGTATATATGAAAAATTCATTTGCAAATGGTTTTTTTTAATACCGTACTTTTATGTGTCTTTTTTGCAGGCGTCATGTCTTATGCTTCACTGCAAGATCACCTTTGGGGCACCATATCCACCTGTGCAGCACAGTGCCATTTGTCTTTGGTGATGAGGAAACTGTTATGCCATATCTTGACAAGGTAGATGTTCCTATAGCAACTACTAGACTACTAGGTCACTGCATGATTTATCATACTCTCATTGCTTTTGTGTGTGTGTGCATGTGTATAGTAATAATGGAACAGACATTGATGTTACGTTTCAAGTCATTTACTATTTAGATCTTAATTAGAACTTGTGTAATTGCTAAGATTTCTCTGATAAAGTAAAAAATTATTGATTGTTCATTTAAATCCTGTATATTTCAAATGTATAATATATTTTATTTGATGGCAATACTGTCAATAATCAATACAAGATTATTAAATAATTTAAATGCATCCTTAAAACAGGTAAATGAAAGAAGGACAATACATATAAAAGCAGGCACAAAGTAACTGAACATTCGCATGAGAAACATTGATTATAAAGCAACAAAAATAACAATGAGCAAGGGAAGAAGAGAGAGAATGAGAGAGAGAGAGAGAGAGAAAGAGAGAGGAGGAAGTGAGAGAGAGAGAGAGAGAGATTTAATCTTCATTATTTAAACCCATGCCAGAGACCCTCCATATTCATGGTTATTCAGAACAGGATATAGTTATTATGGGCCAGATCTGTAATTACATACACTCAAAAGAGGTCTGGACATCTGTAGCAAACATGTGAGTCATCATTGTCCAGAAACAGGGTCTGCCACCATGTCAAAAGGCAGAACACTTGGAGAGTCTTTGATGTAGCTTGAGAGTCACTTGTGTTAGTCACTTGTGTTTGTGTGTAATACTATCTTCCGTAATCTGCTGTGAATGTTGTCTATGATCACATAGTTTATGATTCCCCAGCCAGTCACCGGTCCATTGTTTCTCACAGATGGTAAATACCTCCTGAGGTGTAAATTACACAATGCTGCCAAAAGGAATACAATCAACATAAATAAATTATTATACAGGATAGACAAAAATGATAGGCTGGAATCCCAAAAGAACCTCCGTGCGTGTTCTGTATGCATTGAGATCTGAAAGTCCACATGTGAGAGGGAAGTGAGCCCCACATGTCACTCCCTTCTCACATACGTAGTTCTGAACACTTATGTGTTCATAATCCTACCTTAAGTTCTCTGCAGATATCTGTATTCATCCAAACGCAGGTCTATGCAGAAGTGCATACCGCTACTGACTCTGCATCATCTGCATTCCTAGCCCCTCCTCCTTGCAGGAATTAGGCATGCAGGGCCGGATTCAGAGCTCCGGCCGCAATGCAATTGAGGCCGGAGTTCTGCGAAAAGTGCTACTACATGCGCAGTAATTTTGGAACGTAATCTACGTTACTTCTTGCAACGTAGATTGCGTACACGCTTTCCTAGCCCCCTTGCAGGAATTAGGCATGCAGGGCCGGATTCAGAGCTCCGGCCGCAATGCAATTGAGGCCGGAGTTCTGCGAAAAGTGCTACTACATGCGCAGTAATTTTGGAACGTAACGTAATAAAGACCGTGTGTACGCAATCTACGTTGCAAGAAGTAACGTAGATTATGTTCCAAAATTACTGCGCATTTGCGGCCGGAGCTCCGAATTCGGCCCAAAGAGAGGTGAGCAGGAACCTGATCCCTGACGGATTTAAGTTTATGTTTATCTTAACCCTCAGCAGATAAGTGAATAGACATGTGAGATGTTAGGACAGGAATGATTGTGTGTGAAAAGTATTTCTATAGATAGAGACAGATTTCAGTCAAACAGGTTTAGAGAATGTCGTCATGCTCTGCAGAGGGTGGGTCCTATGTGTATGTGTATATAATGACTGGCATGTAACAGAACTGTGCGTTATCTACCTGCGGAGGACGTTCTAGTCTGAAGAAATCTGATAAACAGACCATTCAATCAGAGAGGACAGGAAAGATGGAAAAGCAAGACGCTCATAACATCTCTATACCGGAATATCTGCCTAATGCAAAAAACCCACCTGCATATCCTCTTAATCCATCAGATGCACCTGCATATCCTTCTAATCTAACAGATCCACCCGCATATCCTCCAAATCCAGCATATTCACCTGCATATCCTCCTAATCCAGCATATTCAGCCGCATATCCTCCTAATCCATCAGATCCACCTGCATATCCTCCTAATGCAGCCAATCCACCATATGCTGCCTATTACCAGGGTCCTCCACCACAGTCCTATGGAAACCCACCTCAAGGAGCATACATTGTCACCAGTCAGCCAACCATATTAGGTTCAGCTCATACTTCCTATAAAGACTACATGGGTTGGTCCATACATAACCTGCTTTGCTGTTGCCTGTTGCTTGGCATTGTGGCTCTTATATACTCAAGCAAGGTAAGAGTACTTTATATTGCTGAAGGGATTATTCATGTGTAAAATACAAGTAGAAGTCAGTGTATATTGGAGAATGTAGTAATTAGTTGTAGGAGCAGTGGTTGCTGGAGACCTGTGTAATACACGAGACCTCTTCCCCGAGAGGAGCAGACGATTCAGACACTTATTCTTTCTCACAGCAGAGAAACGACCTGGACCACACCAAGGATCGGCTTCTCACTATGACACAATACATGGAGCACAGCCATTCCTACTAGCCCTGTGTGTGCTTTTATATTGACCAAGTTGAGTTTATTTATCCAGAAGCCAGACTTAATGACACCATTTGCATAAATCGCCCCATTAAGCCCCACCCCCTGCATGCATCTATTGCTTCCCTCCGGGATCTCCCAGAGGGATGCTTTTAAAAGTCATCAAATAATAATTGGGGGGAAGGTATGGGCGCTGGCGTCTTACTTGTGATTACAGAAACCAACTAATATGTGTAGATGGCAATACAAAAAATAACAAAACTAAACAAAACAAAACATTAAAAACAATAAAAAAACAAAACCAAAACATAGCAAAACAGGACAACACAGAACTGTAGTCTCTTCAAAGGAGTAGTCTCCCTGATAATGTTCTAGAGGTCTTTCAACACTTTTCCCCTATGTGTCCCCACAATCAGGGGAAAAGTGTTGGAAGACCTCTAGAACATTTTGTTTTTTTATTGTNCAATCAGCTGTGGAAGCCAGACACACCTCCAGGGACAATTAACCTGCAGCTGGGAGAAAAACCAGACAGAAAGAACTAGGCAATTAACACACACTCTGCCAGGATGAACCTGCAGAGTGTAACACATCCTAGGTAAATCAGATGAAGCATTTTATTTATATTAAAAAAGAAAAATATATTTTTTACAATTTGCTTACAGATCCAGTCATATTTACAATTTCATCTGGCATGCAATTAATCTGTCCACTATTTGCATGAGGTTTTTCCATTACTAATATCTATACTTTTTGTGTTTGATTCTAGATCAGGCCCTTGGTAAATATCCTTGCTGATTAAACCAAATGTTAAAAAAACTTATCAGTAAGAGCATTATTTAAACTATATAGTATTTGAAAAAGTCTACTCTATTACTTACTTGGTGCCACTGCATGTAAATAAGTAATGAAACATTTGCAACATCTTAAAGAAATTAAATCTAACTATATATGTTATTGTAGAATATATTCAATTGTAAATATAACAATATCTTGTGCGTAAACTGTTTAACTTTATTAATTTTTTCCAATAATATGCTAAATATCATATATATTATTTAAACTACTAATGTTGGCATGTAAGCCTTTGTATATAAATTGCATGACTTGTTCCCATAAAAATATAACTGCATAGTAAACCTGCATCATATTGTAATTAAATACATAAACCAGCATAAACTGTCTAGTATGAATAGAACTTCCATTTTATCCTTAGAATTTGCTGCTTTAACATTTATGTATATTTATAAAATGAAAAAAAGAAATTGTTTTATTTTACTTCTATCAAAACCACTCATAGAAAATGAAAACAGCAGACAAATAAACATCCTCAATATACTACTACTGAGGAGGAAATGGATCTGGGAGTCATTATTTCATGACTTAAAGGTAGCCAATCAATGTAACAAAGCAATGAGAAAGCCAACTCAGATGCTTGGTTGCATAGGGAGAGGAATTAGTTGCAGAATGAGAGATGTAGTGATGCCCTCTTTATAGATTGTTGGTACGACCTCACCTAGAATACTGTGTTTAGTTCTGGAGGTCATATCTTCAGAAATACATAAATACATTAGAGACTGTGCAAAGAAGAGCTAAAATGATCCATGGCCTGTGTCACAAAACATACCAAGGCAGGCTAGAGAAACTAAATATGTATAGCTTGGAGCAGAGAAGGGAGAGGGGGGACATGATAGCAGCTTTTAAATATATCAAGGGTTGTGACCGGCTAGAGGAGGGTGGCATTTTTCACAGGAAGAGGTATAATAGAACACAAGGGTATGAATATAAACTGTAGGGTGGTAGATTAAGAGGAAATGTGCGGAAATATTACATCACTAAAAGGGTAATAGATAAGTGGAATAGCCTCCCATCTGACGTGGTTGAAGCTAACACAGTAGCACAGTTTAAACATGCTTGGGATAAATATAAGAATATCCTAAACCTCAAACTAAATTGAGAGTAAATAGGGTCTAGGGTCAGTATATTTTTAAATAAACAACTGGGTAGATTGAATTGGCCATGTCCACAGGGAACACTGTTTGCATGACATTTTAGGGCTAATCTAGATGTACATGCAAATCAACAATCAAAAGGGGCATGCAATGGTAAAATTAAGTAAAGTAGATAAAGGATATTTACAAGATAGGAAGAAAAGTAAAAACATAATATGGAGAAAAGGGACATAAAAAATGTGTAAACAGAAATACTTGTAATATGATTGTTAAAAAAATATTTTTTTGCACAGTAAATATAAAGATCAAAATTATGAAATGGCAAAATCAAATACTATGCAACGTGCCTATTCCAGCCCTTTATATAGGATATGGGCTGCCCTGTTGGATTGATCTCCAGGCATACAAAAATAAGTTACATACACCTGGAGATACGTATCATAATGTCTGGTGCACATATGCGCACTGCCAGAAAAACCAGTGGAAGTCCCCGCTTAGAAAGATGGTATTGTGAAATAGGGACAGCCATAAGTTCCTTTTTGGCTGTCCCTATTTCGAATACCCATCTAATTTTGATTTTTTTTTTGTATAGAATTGGTGAGTATGACTATCACATACTCACCCATTCATTTTCGTAAGAAATTAGAAAACACCGTCGCCACCGGTCCCACCGCTTCAGTGCACCACCGGGAAAGGTGAGTAACCTCTCCGGAGACTTTGGGGAAGGGAGGGTTAGAGTTAGGGTCAGGCTGTGGGGAAGGGAGGGTTAGGATCAGGCTGCCAGGAAGGGAGGGTTAGGGTCAGGCTGCGGGGAATGGAGTATTAGGATAACAGAAGGGTCGGGTTAGGGTTAGAATTAGGGAAAGGGTTGGGGTTAGTTTAGCCACTTACCTTTTGAAGCACCATGTTCGGTGCTCCGGGGATCAATCGCTGTGCCTCATCGAGGCATAAGTAATCGATATCTCTGCCATTTCAAAACTGGCTGGGAAACAACGGCCCTATCAGAATAGGGCCGTTCTAGCCGGGGAACCGCACCCCAGACAACCACCCGACTTACGCAAGCAGATTCCAGAAGTCGGGTGTCACTCATAAGTATGAATCTGGCCCTTGGCCATTATGTGGGCATGGGTTAGTAAATGTGTTCACAACAGGTTCAATATATGAAAAAGTTTGCATTCAAAGACCTGCAATAAAATTCAGTGTAGTCTCATCTGACCTGAACCCTTTTTCAATACAAAACTTTATTCTTAATTGCACAGAGACATAATTCTAATGATTTACATACAAGTACATTTTCGTGACTGATATATGTTAATCTGGTAATTTCTGACCTTTGTGAAATTAAAAGTTATGCTTGTCTTTGGCTTCTATGTGCCTTTGTTGGTACCCCCTCCTTTTACTATGCCCTCATTTGTGCTTGCTCTCAGCACCTGGGGGGCTCCCCCTTCCCTTTTCTACATAGGTTTCTGATGTTTTTCTGTCTCTTGCTGATTCTGATCATTTGGATCATTCTATAGAATACCCCACAGTAGCGCTGGGTTAAAAAGTAATTAGGTAATATTGAACTTTATTTATATTCAACTGCTGTCTTAAACTTTGTCACAACATTTAGGTTGTGTCCAACTTTATATATCAAGTAATCCTTTGTGTTGACCCACACAAAGAATAGAGGGGTCTTTGTGTGTACGTAACTCATCATTTTCTTTTGTCATGTATAAAAAAATATCCCTTTAATAAAACAAAATGCAATTTGGTTAAATCAGTATCTTTACTTTTTTTTATCATATAGGAAAGCTATCGCTTTATAGAGCTTGCTACAAATATAATAAGAGCTATTTTGAATGTGTTGCATAACTTTAGTAATAAAGATGAACTACCCAAGACATTTAAACTTTTGGAACTAGCACACTATCCACCACAAATGATGGCAAATGTCAGAGAACATGTCAAGGTAAATATATTATTTTTATTTATTGATTTTTTTGCTATTGAGATCTCAATAATAAAAGCTGTGAAAATACTAGAAAGGAAAGTAGGAAGATTTTATTTTTGCAATGCTTTGAGTTTCCACAATGTCTGTTATATTGTGTTTTAAAGCAGTGTTTCCTAATCTTAAGATCCAAATTAAAGATAGCAAGGCCATAATTATAGCATATTTGAAAAGAATTCAACATTTTGTGTTCTGGCAATGCCCGGGTTAAATATTCTAGTACATCTGGTACATGATATAATATAATATAAAGTTGCACTTTTTGATTATGCCACTAGTTGTGGTCATAGATTACATCAAAAGAGATCTTTCATATAGGGAGTCACTTGAAAATCCACGTAAAACACCAAAACGTGTTGATGATGATTCCTTGAAATTGGCAATGTCTCAGCTTCTGTTTTACCAATTTTAATTTTTTTTTGTTTTTTGTTCAAAAGCTATTTTAATTGGAAACTTTTTTCTTATTACACTTTTTTCCTTACCCTTAAGGTGTCAAAAAATTGAAAACTTAATCTTTTTTACAGAAGTTATTGTCAAATAACTATTTTATCATTCACAATATCACTTTTATACTTTTGGGGTGTTGCCAGTAGCCCTAATTCCCAGCTTTCCATTCTGTTCAGTTTTATTATAACGTTTACGTCATTTAACGACATTTAATGTCATTCAAAATAAGTTATGCAATTTTTCCAGTCATACTCCACCCACAGCTAACTTTATTTGTTCAAAGCACACCCTCTTTTCCATAAGCTCTGCCCCTTTTGCAGCCCGCAAGTTAGGACAGTCTCTCATAAATCGGGATGTGCTTGATGACAGGTGGTCACCACTGCTAACTGCCACTGCTAACTGCCAAATCTATGCAGTGGAAGGCTCAGAACAGGCTCCCCATATAAAAGTTCTGCCCACCAAAGGAAGGTCCAACGGGACCCTAAACCCCCTTAAAACTGGCCAGGATCCAATTGGTCTATCTTGCGTTGATTTCATCCCAATCGGTACAGCAGTGTTCAAATGCATAACTGGACAAACAGCCAGACCAATGAAAGAATGGAAAATATGTATAAAACAAAAATCATTCATAAACTGTAGATTGTAAGCTTGTGAGCTGGGTCCCCCTATCTCCATAGTCTGTCTGTTTTTTAGCCGGTCTTGTCTTATAATGTTTGTTTACAAATGTTAAACCATTACATAAACTGCTAGAGCTATATAAAAACTATATATATAATAAATTTATATTTACAGTGGGTGTACATTGCAAATATATCCTTGTGATTTGCTAATTAACCTATTATGCGACTTTATTCAATACTCATATACTAAGATCATCCTGGGTTCCATAACAGTAATTAAATCAGATTCAGTGACAATTTTGAATCTAAAGCTGGCCATACACTAGAGCGATTATCGTCCCGAACACCAATTATTGGGTGATCGGGCAAACAATCGCTCCAATGTATGGTACAGATCAATTTTTGAAACGCCAAATAAACGCACCAGAAACGCTCTGGTAGATTATTTGATCTTTTGACATGTTTGATTTAAATAGGGAGAAAGCTCCGGATATTTTAAGGGAGCCAATCAGCAAGCTGAATGGCTCCCTATTCTTCAAAGCTGCTGCTTTATATCTATGTACAATGCTGCTCTGACAGATTTGCAGGTATACTTTACAGCTGTCAGAGCAGCATAGTACATAGATATACAGCAGCGGCTCTTGCAGGAGTAGTACAGACAGGGATCAGCCGAAACCGCACTGTGTGAAGCGTGGCTTCGACTGATTCTTATCTGTATTACTGCATGCAATAGCCACTGCTGTATATCTGTGTGCTATGCTGCTCTGACAGCTTTAAAGTATACCTTCAAAACTGTCAGAGCAGCTTTGTACATAGATATAAAAATGGAAGCAGCAACAGAGAGTGCTGCCCCCTCCCCTCTTCTGCTAGGATTATGGGTCCCAGCAGAGGAGATGTATGGTGCCGATAATGGGACATTTCTCTTGCGGGAAATAGTCCCATTTATCGGCTCACCCCTTGCTGGGACCGATAATCGTACAGCTTAATATAAATGCCCATTTATGTGGTATAATGAACTGTATTAATAACAGTTGAAAGTTATATAATGTAGATTATTTCCTTGCCAAATGCTCTCATTTTATTTCTATCTGTTTTTTCCCATTCCAGACTTTTAACATGGCATTGTGGCATCTTATGACTGAAGCTGTAGGAAACAAAGTTACACATGAGTTGGTTTTTGCATTTAGAGCCTTCACATTGGATTTCTTTGCTGTATTGTCTGAAGGATCATATTTTATGCAAGGTATTTATACAAAGAGGCATCAGAAATGTAATCCTGCTCAATCAGATAACATTGTCCTTTGAAATCCCTTTTGATATGGAGGTTTAACAAGAAAATGTTGAATTTATTGCTATAAAATTAGATTCAAATTAAGAAGATTATACCTCACAATAAAACATTGCTTTAATGTCATTTTAACAATCATATATCCTTTATCTCTAAATGCTGTACATCTGGTGTTACAACAGTTGTTATACTTGTCAATAGTCAAATAGAATTTAGTTATTTGAGGTAAAAGCTTATTACTGAGTTGATAAAAAGTTGAAACAAATTGCATGGAAAATATTGTTTGGTTGGTCTGTGGTCTTTAAATATGTCTATTGTGTACCCAGTTTTACAGTCTTTTGCTCGTGGTTTGATGTGGCAAGCTGGGGATGGTAAGGTAACCAGTGGAGTACCCCAGGTTTCTGTACTTGGACCAGTGCTATTTAATATCTTTATAGGTGATATTGCCTGTGGTATTGAGGGGAAAATATGCCTTTTTGCAGATGACACCAAGATATGTATCCGGGTAGACACGCCAGGTGGGTTACAGAAAATGAGGGATGATCTAGGTAGACTGGAGGAATGGTCAAGAGTATGGCAACTGCAGCTTAATGCCAAAAAATGCAAAATCATGCACTTGGGACACAAAAACCCAAAGGCTCAATATATTCTTAATGGCATTACATTAGAATCTACCGAGGAGGAAAGGGATCTAGGAGTCATTATTTCCAGTGACTTAAAGGTAGCCAATCAATGTAACAAAGCAATGAGAAAGGCAAGTCAGATGCTTGGTTGCATAGGGAAAGGAATAAGTAGCATAAAGAGAGAAGTAGTGATGCCCCTTTATAAATCATTGGTACGCCCTCACCTAGAATACTGTGTTCAGTTCTGGAGAGAAAGACATAAATACAAAATACAAATGCAAAGAAGAGCAACTAAAATGGTCCATGGCCTTTGAAACAAATCATACCAAGAAAGGCTAGAGGAACTAAACATGTATAGCTTGGAGCAGAGAAGGGAGAGGGGGGACATGATAGCAGCTTTCAAATACATCAAGGGTTGTGACCAGCTAGAGGAGGGTACCATTTTTCAAAAGAAAAGGTGTAATAGAACACGAGGGCATGGATACAAACTGGAGGGTGGTAGATTCAAAGGAAATGTGCGGAAAAAATACTTCACTGAAAGGGTGATAGATAAATGGAATATTCTCCCATCTGAGGTAGTTGAGGCCAATACAGTAGAACAATTTAAACATGCTTGGGATAAATATAAGAGTATCCTAAATTGAAACCCAAATTGAGGGTAAATAGGGTCTAGGGTCAGTATAGTTTTCAATAAACAAATGGGCAGACTAGATGGGCCATGTGGCTCTTATCTGCCGTCACTTTCTATGTTTCTATGATTATCACTTTAGCTGCCAAACGTAAACTAATGAAAATCTGGTTTTACTGCTGAAGATTTCTCCTCAGTCAGTAACTTAATAGAAAATAATGATTACAGTGCACAAGTCACCAGCAGGTTTAGAAAACAATTAGCAGCTAAATGTAGCAGGTGGTCATTAACCCTGCTATATTAAATCTACTATGAAAAGAAAAAAGTTATCAGCACTTAAAAATTTTTTTAAATAATGTAGAAAACTTTTATATATATAAAAAGCAATATGGCTGATTACACTAGAGTAATGAGATGAGCAATAGGTTAAATATTAACAATTTATTACAATTATAATTAGAAATATCTAAAAATCAACATATCATAACATAAAAAGCATGTGCAAGTGGAAATATTGCCGGGGCACTGAGTATATAGTTGAAGTAGTACCTTCTAAGCTTTTACCGGTAGAAGCAAGATTAAAAAATATAAAAGCCTGTTTAAGTATAAAGTGCATTCACCCGAGTCCACTTGTTAGGAGCTGATGCTCAGTCCAGACACCATTATGCCAAATTAGTCACCCCCAAAAGGTAGCAACTGACTCACGCGTTTCATTCAGACTCCTGAACTTTTTTAAAGCCTTGTATAAGTTGTTGTGTACTGGAAGGATATATTTATAGTCATATACATGATCGCATTGGTAGTTGTTGATTAGTTAATTTTCCAGCAGGTGTAGCATAGGTCTGGCGAAAATAAGAAACCTGGGTTTCAAACAGGTCATTATTAATACACGTATACAATACATGTGATTTTAATAACCAAGTAGATACAATATTAATAATTATAATAATAATAATTTTGACCGCATATACGCAATCTACGTATCGAAACGATACGCAGATTACGTACAATAGCTACTACGCATGCGCAGTAGCTATTGTTTATTGAATTACATCCGTCTATGGAAGACAGACGTAGTTCTGGATCCTGCCCATTATTAGTAATAGAAGATTTAAAAGAATCAATCTTTGTTGTTTATAGTAGTCACATTATTAATTCTGTTCTTCTGTCTATAATTACTGGGGGAAAGAAGGGTTTTAAGATTCTTATTTTTCTTAAAAATTTATTTGGGAGAATCACCCATAACCCTAACCAAAGATTCATCAGATTGCAAGATAGAAAAGTTTTTTTTATTATATTCTTAATTACATGGGACTTCTTACTGAACCTTGAGATGAATGGAACACAGTTTTTTATCAAATAAAGCCTGATTTAAGTAAACTCCTAGGATAACAACATTTTCCAGTTTTAAAGACGAAGATTGTAATTGAAAGTCTTTTTCAAGAGTACAATTTTTCTTGAATGTACCTAATTGACCCACCAGAATGTTTTTTATCCAGGCCTTGTAGTGCCCACTCTGGTAATGTAAAGAGGTATTAGAATAGAATATATCAGCTAGTTACTAACTCAAAAAAGTGCTTTCTCTTGGTATGTTGTTGTCATGTGTGTGGTCTTCTTTCTGCTTCCCATACTCTGCTCTCCTCTCTCTCAGTGTGCTCCAGTCAGCTGACTGCTTCAAACGTTATTGGTTAGGGTTATTGTAATACAGAACAAACATGTCGACACTACAATATTCGATTAGACAGTAGTTGTAGTACTGGCTCTGTCTAACAGGGAATGCTGAGCAGTGAAAGCTGCTGGCATTCTAGTGCCAGCATGTTCGTTGTTGGAAATGCTATAATTGGAACCACATCCCTTTTCATGAAAATACTTTCTCCTTCAGGTCAATTTATACTTCCTCTTTTCCTTGCTGAACCTCATCTCAGGCATTTCTTTGCACCCCTTCCAGTATTATTTCAGCTGTTTTAGCCTTACACTAGATCCTTCTCCTTAATTTCCCACTAAGCCTTTTTTGGTGGATAAATGTCTCCAACTGCTCATTCTTGCTTTCCAACCAGCTCTTTCATACAGTTGTGTTCAGTTAAACCTCTCCCAAAGCCAGGGAAATCTCTGCCATGCATGGCAGGCCTACCTATTTGGGAAAGTTGAAAAGGACTTTAGAAATCATTAACCTTTGTTAAGTTACCAATTAACGGGTAATGGCTTCCTGCAGAGATCAGCTGCCATCACCCATTCAGTGTCCTACAGAAAGATGGCATGACTCATTCTATCAATTGAATGGGTGATGTCAGCTTCATTGTCTTAGCCAGTAGCTGCTAATTGGTAAATAAAAAAACCTTTATTGATTTACTAATGGACCGCAATCTAACTTTCCCACCATGCCATGAAATTAGCATTTTAGAATGAAAAGTTGCATCTGTTCCACAGTTTCATGTGGTTACACCTCTTTGTAATCCTGTATAGGAGAATCCTAGAGAATTGTAGACTTCAAATACTGATTAGGTAGCAAACTGCCACAGACTTTCCTTTTACAGACACAATAATTATTCACACCAAAAACACAAGTACAATTTACAAAACAAATGAATTTCAACTGCATCAGAATTTTGGCCTTTGAGTGAAATATAAATGCATCATATTATACAAGATAGGATCAAAGGCCCAGATCCACAGCAACGGCCAACAGGGGAATAACGCACCTAGTCGTAAAATTTAAGGTAGTAATCTGGACAGGTCACGTGGGACTACTTACAGACCCTTGAACGCACATAATGTGTGCGTAGGTCTGGATCTACCCCAAAGTTTCAAAGATAAATTGGGTCACTTAAAGTAACCTAAGTTGTGCTGCGCTCATCAACCCCGAATACCTAATACACATACTCAGACAGTCCTTTTTCTAAACACATTCCGGTATTTAGAACGGATGCAGAACGGAAAGTTTTTATACTTTAAGTTTGTTGATGGTAACTTTGTTGATAAAGTCAAGTCAGTGTTAATAATTGCTGCTCCGTGTTATAAATGTATTAACGGGGATTTAACACTCACCATCTTCTTGCAGCAACGATGCTTCTGAATAGAACTGTCCTTAATCCTGTTTAAATCTTTTGATGACTGTAGTGAACGGTTCTGTTGCCGAATGCAGGGAGTTATGTCTGCTTACTTCTCTGTGCTGTTGCTGTTTCCCTTTGCTTCAGTCTGGCTGGCGGGATCCTTCACCTCAGTTCCGGGCCGTCAGTGGCAGGATGAAGATCAAAGGAGTAACAGCTGGGCAATGTAGACAGATAAGAGAGAGACAGAGCGCCAACTCTGGTGCAGATAAACTTCAACACTTGCAACGATTTAAACTTTGAGTGGAATTATACTTACAATAAATGAAGACATTGTTTCAAATGTTATATAGCGTTTTTATTGAAATAAAATCAATTAGTAACACCAACGCATTTCGTCTGTACAACAGACTTCCACCCTGAGGAAGTCTGTTGTACAGACGAAACGCGTTGGTGATACTAGTTGCAAGTGTTGAAGAAATTAACAGTAGAGCTCTACTGTTAATTTCTTCATCTTCATAATGTAACCAGCGTCCCCTACTGGTGGGAGCTTAGTGTGAATTCGTCGCGATCAAGGTGAGGAGCTGTCATCGTCCTCTCCAGCCCAGAAGACATCGAAAGAAGAAAGAAGAAAGAAAAAGACTTCAGATAAAGGAAAATTGAAGGCTCCCAAGATGCGGACAGCTAATGGTGAGTTTTAAATTGTTTTTATTATTATTATACACATGTACCACTTTGTTTTATACACTTAGATTAGGAGAGATGACCTCCTAAGGTAAGTGCATACACGTAGGGGGTAATGTTAGCTAGGTTTAATAAATTTTTTTACATATGTAACACTTTATTTTTTTAAAGGGTTAATTTATTTGGTTTTTTTTTACACTATGCGCAATTCGGCATGGATACAAGTGTATCCATGCTGTAAACAAAGAATTACAAGGATCACCTTTGCTGATCCTTGTAATTCAATGACTACAGCATGCCTGCACGTTGCAGACATGCAGAATTTAGGATTTTTCAACAAAAATACACGTCTGTTATACAGACATGTATTTTAATGGTCGCGATCGGCACAAAAAACATAAATTCTCCCCTCTATAGAGGCGAA
This sequence comes from Limnodynastes dumerilii, assembly GCA_011038615.1. Lineage (NCBI taxonomy): Eukaryota > Metazoa > Chordata > Amphibia > Anura > Limnodynastidae > Limnodynastes > Limnodynastes dumerilii. The sequence continues at coordinate 76,818 of WWET01003027.1, forward strand.
TTTATGTTTTTTGATTTCAATGCGATTTTACCGCGATTCGGTGAAATCGCATTTAGTGAATTACAAACATTGGGGTAGATCCAAAACTACGTGTGTGCGTACGTATATTAGCGGAGCGTATTTTCGTACACGTAAGTTCGCTACACTCCCCTCAGCACACCCCTTGCACGGACGTATTTTGTCAAAGTACGCTACCCAAAACCTACCTTAACTTTTCCAAACGTAACAGCATACGTCCGCGAACGGACTAACTGACTACGTGAATGTACGCAGCTTAGCACGGCCATACTGTACACTTTAAATACCCCCCCGCCTACTTCACGTAAAACGCACGTATAGTTGACTAATGTAAAATTGGCACGCCCACACGTAAGTATTTACGTGACTCATACGTGAAGTTCCCATACGTTCACAATTACGCTACGTGAATGTGCGTATTTTCTATGGTGCGCATGCGCAGTGCGTTCTAAACTGCGATTTTACGTCTCCGCCACACGTAAATTCGCGGAGAAGCGTAGTTCTGGATCTACCCCTTTGTATGTTTGTAATAGAAAAAAGTCGGGACTGCGATTTTCAGACCCGCGATTAAAAAATGACTAAAATCACGTGATTTTTTGCTTAGTGAATTGCCTTTGGCGATTTTGAAGCTCAAAATCACGTGATTTTAGTAAAATCGCATTTATTGAATAAGGCCCTAAATACCGGAATGTGTTTAGAAAAAGGACTGTCTGAGTATGTGTATTAGGTATTCGAGTTGATGAGCGCAGCACAACTTAGGTTACTTTAAGTGACCCAATTTATCTTTGAATCTTTATGCAATTTGGGGTTGTTTAATTTTGTGTGCAAACTGCAGCTCTCTTCCATCTTATACCGATTATTTGTGCGCTGGGATTTAATTGTCTCTACTACCCCCAAGTTTGTACTTTACACCTTGCAACAAAAATGTATGCGCCTTTGAGCTACAGTATATTAAACATTACAACAAAAAATACAAAACATCTGGTGCAAGAAAGTAAATACACACTTGTGTACAACAAGACACATGTGTTGTCTTTTATGATTACTTTGTTTAAGTATTTTACTTTTATGGGGTGTTTTTGTTTCTTTAAGATTCAAGATCTGAAGTACCTTCTTCTTGGCAAAATAGAAATTCTACTTTTATTGAAGAAACTGCAGCATCTAAACTTCAAGCATGTTGGAGAAAGATATTGTATAGGAAATTTTGGTGTGGCAGGATACCAGGTAAAACTATTCTAAAACTTTTTAGAAACCTCTGTATTTCAAGTCATTTCAGAACATCTATCAATTGTATTAGCATTTCTGGAAAGGATGTTATTGTAGTTTATTTTGTTTTAATTGTTAACAAACAAGTAATAAAAATTTAATCTAAAGAGATATTCGGGCTGGTCTCGCAAACCCCTTCTCCTCCTCCAGCTCCACAAAATATATAAATTGCACCACAAGGTCACACATCTTTGTTTCATTCATTCTGAGATTGTCCTGTAGCCATTTCATAGGTAAGCACAAGGGGATTTCCAGTTGCCTGAAACCCCCTTGTAGACCAGGAGTGCACTTTAATATTCTCTTGTGTGTAGCTGCATAGTGGAACATTCCCAAATGTATGTGTCCCAATCAGTCAGGACTTATTTGCAACTTCAGGGACAGTCAGGAATTTCTTGCTTCACTCTGCTATGCATGAATGTAAAAGTAGTGTTATTCATGAATCTAATAAGGAATAGCCACACAATTGCATGCTGGGTTGCTTTGTGTAGAAATCCCCCCACCTACTGCACCACTTGCATTTGCTTTTGCTTCTGTCAAGTTATGACAATGTGATTCTAAATTCCATACATGCAGTTGTACCCTGCCTTAACTGTTACATAAAATTGTTACACGGTGAGACACTGCATTGCCGTCAATGCGTGTCCCTGCTGTCCCCTGCCGTGCGCCTCCTCCACGTCCTTCAGTCCTGCTGTCAGCTCCCTGCCTAGAAACCAGGGAAACACTTCTTCCCCGCCTGTCGGGCTGGCATCTAGGACGTCTCCTAGCAACCTGGATGCCAGCTTATCAGTGGCTTGCTGCCGTTTACCCACCTCAGCTGGCTTCGGTCCTTCTCCCACTCCCTGCGCTCCGAGCCTCGCTATCTTGCAGTACCTAGCAACGGCAGATGCTCCTTCCCCCCGCCTGTTGGGCCGGCGTCCAGGATATCTCCTGGTAACCTGGACGCCAGTCTATCAGCTTGTTTGGTGCGTCCTCCACACTTCCTGATTGTTTCTTCCTCCCTTTAAATTCTGGTTCCTTCCTCTCTGCAGCGTTGGTTATAGCTTCCTTCTAGTTGTACTAGCCTGCTCCCGTGTGCCTTGTGCTTCTGTATTTATTTGTTTTGATCTTGAGTGCCCCATCGTTTCCCTGCCTTCATCCTTATCCTTTCAACAATGCTGCGCTTGGCTTTTTTTTATAACAAAGCGACGGCGATTTTTTAAAGGGCAAATCACGTGCTTTTCTATAGAAAAGCACAGCGATTTACCCCTTGCTAAAGAGACGCTTCTTGCGGGTGATTAAAAATCGCCTAAGAAAAGCGCCCTTTAGTGAATCCCACGATTTTTTTTTTAAATTAGCACCTTTAGTAAATATACCCCCTAGTGTCTGATCTCCCTCCCTCTCTCTCTCTCTCTCTCTCTCTCTCTGCTCCTTGTTGTTTGATCCATCTTTGTACTTAACCCTTCCTGACCTTGTGCAATTGTATTTGTATCCCTTAGGGGATTTCTCCTATATAAGTGAGTGAGTGAGTTCCATGGTTAGTCTTGTTGATCTAGTATTGTATTGTGCTCCCAGGTCTTGTCTGTTACTTGTTCATTGTTGTTAGTCTCAGACCAGTCCCTTCTGGTTCTGACTCCGCCCGCATTCCTTATCTTCTCTCCTGTTCTTCCTACTGACTCTTGCTTTGTCTCAATCTTCCCCTCCCGGGGGTCGTTGCTAGGGGCTGCGACCTGCTAGTCACTTGCGAAGACCAGATTCTAGTTAGACTCCGCGCCCTAGTAGCAGCTTCCGTCTTGAGTCTCCGACCACCCTGGTCTTCTGTCTCACCGGTGCCCAGTGGTACCATAACAAAAATAGGGCTGATGCTTAATGAATGCTCATAGCCCTTAATTCACTATTTAAATACCTCCCCGTCCACCAAGTGTATGCATGGCGGACCATCACACCCCGCCATTGGAATTGCTTACAATTGCTTACAGTATGTAATCCAGAATCATTCGTAGTGCATTCCAATACGTAACCACCACGCCATGGAGTACTTACGCATTCGGAATGTGTAAACAGGCTATTTTGTGTCATTCTGAATCTGGCCCTATAATATCAACTCTTAATAATGGGTGTCATGGTTTGTCTTCTTTGTACTATGTTGGATTATTCTCGTTATCTCAGGAAACAGCTATCCTCTATTTGCAACACAGTTTTCTATAAATCGTCAGATATATCTTCTCTCATCTTATTATGATGTTGCACACCAGGAGCTAAGCAATTAAACATAAGATCTTAAAAGAGTCCGTGGAGCAGCTGAGACATGAGAAGTGTCTACTTGTAAAACATGTAGACAAAAATCAGTTTCTAGGCAACAGACGTATTCATTACTAACACTTAAAAACAAAAAGTAAAAGTGTAACTTTTATTTTACAACTATTCATCAAACTGTTAGATATTAATATAATTTTCATTTGTATTCATTTATATTTAAAACTAAAATAGTTTTACAAAAGCTTTTTTTTTAAAAAAAAACTAACCCCTTGGCGGTTTGAAATTGTCTGGCACCATTTTTAAGGATATTTGTTTTTTTTTACTGTTTGTAAAGATGGGTAAACCTAGTTACATTTCATAAATTTGTCTAGATTATCTCTATTATGCCTGGATCGCTCTATGGGAAATTGTCTGTGAATGTATGCAGCTATTTGTGATTGTGATTTGTGATCTAGTGCCTGATCCAGACTTAACAACGACAGACAATTTACACCGTTTACACTCTCCACAATGAAATGATTTTCAAAAAGGGACATCCGAAAGTTCCTTTTTGGATGTCCTAATTTCCTATACTTACCTATTTATAATTTTTTTAATGAATAGGTGAGTATGCCGTTCAGCATACTGCACCCATTCACTTTCGCAATGCGCGATATCCCTCTGCTGCTGCTATCGCCGGACCTGGAACAGGTAAGTAAATTATCTCTGCGGGGTTAGGGTTGGGGTTAGGGTTAGGGTTATCGTTAGGGTCAGGCTGCAGGGGAGGAGGGGTTAGGGTCAGGCTGCAGGTTGAGGGAGGGTTAGGGTAGTGAGAGGGGAGGGTTAGGGTAAAGGAGTGGGGGACTATTTTTTTTTACAACTTTTGGTACCACAGAGCTTTCGGTGCTCCGTGGATTGATTGCAATGCCTCTTCGAGGAGGAATCAGGTTTTGCGCAATTGGGCCTTTCTATGCGGGGACCCACATCCAATTTACACACACTGTATGCGTAAATCTAGCTGTGGGAACTCACTGAGCATGTGCGCGGCAGATGTTATGGATCATAACGCTGATCGTTTGTAACATATATGTAACTCCGTACAATAGGGCGACGTCCATACACAAGCTGAATATACGTGTTGTGGGAGGATGGAAACATTTAAAAACTACAGTATGTGGTGGGTTAGACACTTATGTACGAAAAGGCATTACGTACGACCAGACATACGCAAGGAAAAGTTAAAGTAATGTTCTGAACACGTAAGTCAGCTAAGTTACGTGTGTGTGAGGGGAGTGCCAGGGGGAGTGCATTATACTTAGTAATGTGTACGCTTGAATACTTAAAATGATATTAAGTCTAGATCAGGCCTCTAAACTGTAACCTATCCGTGAGTAGCTTACTTTAGTGACCATTGACCACACTTTTTGTTTCATTAAGTGCTTTAATAAATACTAACCCCATGTAGGTGTTTGAACACCTTAAGCATGTGTAATAATATCCTGTTTGAAATTATGTTTTGGGGTGGGGGAAATATTTATTTATTTATCAATATCACTGAATTTTTCAGCCAATAATCCCTTAAGTATAATATTCTGTACAACATACTGATTGATGATAAAATACCAATTTTTTTTTTTATTGGTCATTAACAGCATTAGCTTACTTTAAGTGCTGATATAATTGAATAATGCATCCTCATCCACAGCTGGCAAAATAAGACTGGATTCAGACAACTGTAAAAGTAATGTGTGCGTATATATATATATATATATATATATATATATATATATATGTGCCATATGCAGAT
>WWET01003027.1:83881-100763 GCA_011038615.1 Limnodynastes dumerilii
ATATATATATAGTATATACACACACCCCTCAAGCACACTCCCCTGTAAAATAAACAATTTATATGCTGCTGTTAATAAATGAAGCTCTTTTCTTACCTCCTGTGATCCTCAGCGGCGCGCGGGCTGTCTTCTCTCTTCTTATTGATGTGATGCAGGGACATGAAGGTCATGTGCCTTCATCACGCTTCCCTTACTTTCACAGGGAGGGAGGGAGGGGGTCGCAGGGCACACTACACTGATTACGGAAAGGTACACGGAGAGAGCAGCAGCTGCTCCGTGTATAGGATCTACACTTCCAACGTCTCCCAGGAAGAGACATGTAGCATGGAAATGAAGGCGGGGGGGCTACTTTTGCCGGCACCCTAGGCGATCGCCTAATGGTAACGCTGGCCCTGGCCACAATCATGTCTTTATGTGATCAATCTCCATAATGCCATTACTGTCCTCATCCCATATTGTTGTTTGTCACTTTGGTATTTTGGACCACATAGCATTGGCTAATTTATAAAACCATCGGTATTAACATGGACAACATGGCAATGTTCTTGGATATAAAATCCACTCAAAGGCACATTTAATATTACAAAAATTTGGAAAAGATCAGTGTCAGGCCTGATAAGCCATATCACAAATATAAGCCATATCACAAATATATATAAGCCATATCACAAATATAAATGCCCTTGGTCATTTGATGAGGGTGGTGATGATGTACATGTTGACTTCTCTGATGCCAGTGTTCAGGTACCAACTGTATGTTCACAATTATTATTACATATAGTTTGTGATACCACCACAAAAAATGAGGAGACATAATAAAAATTGAAATACAAATAAATTAACTAACAATTTAAATATGTTTACTAAATTGTCAGTTTCTTCTTATATACAGGAACCAAAGAAAACATTGCAGTTAAAGCAATATTGGACAAAGTATGTTCTGTTGTTGAACCAAATGCTGAACAGTATGGTATTAAGCTGTTAAGGTAAGCCTATTAAGTTAAAATATGATATTATACCATTAAAGTACAAAAAGTGGGAGGTTATGTAGTTCATTAACATAGTATGGAAATAGATTACGGTATTTAAAGTTAAGGCCACCAAATTCTGATCCTATGTTGTGTAATGGTGATGTGATACTACTATTAATTGGTATAATTGTATACTTTCTAGCATTAAACAATTCTTTATTAACTTTATGTTTATGTCTTAGATCTGTGATAGTTTAATTTGCTATCACTGGTTTACTTTCCATTCAGTGTTGTTTGTGTGTGTGTGTGTGTGTGTGTGTGTGTGTGTGTGTGTGTGTGTGTGTGTGTGTGTGTAAACAGCACAGTGCAATGACCGTTAATGAAAGCTTGTCTTTAGGTACATATTTAAACACAGTCCTGCTTCTCATGAATATGCCTGTTATAAAGATGAGCACTACAGGATTTCATTTGATGATTATACTGTTACCTATGGAGATCAACCTGCAAATTCATGGTTTGTGGTTTTCAGGTAATATTTACTAATGCAATGTAACCAGGGCTGGGCATAGGCATAGTCAGAGGAGGCAGTGGCCTATGTTTCTATTGGGGCATGCACTATAGGAAACCCATTTATTTAAACCTCTCACCTGCTCTCATTTTTAGCCAAAGGTCCAGAGCATTCTGATCAAGGCTTTAGATTTGTTATAGTTTTTTGTTTTTTTGCAATTATTGAACTATCACAGCTCTGTTTCTTCAATGGTGGATATTATAATAGGGGTATTTAGTATATGGTAATCACTACTGTGTGTAAAATACACAAAAAATTAAAATAAAGAATGGTGGCAGAATATGTAACATTTATGTAATTTTTTTTATTTTTAGAGAAATATTCCATGTTCCTGAAGATATGTTGATAGTACCTAAAATGTATACAGCCATTCCAGTCTGTGCACTCCATGTCATTAATAATGATACACTAGAGAAAACTCCTTGGGTGTTTAACAAAGTAGCACCCCATATTTACACTAAAAATAAGGTGAGTAGCAATAAACAAATGGTACCTATGGGATTATTGCATATTTAAATTATGATAATACTTAAAACCCATTTGTTTATTATAATTATAGACAAAGGAAGCAAAGTGCATTTAAGAATTGTTACAGCCGCCGTATGCACGGCTAGCTGTTTACCTTATGCTGCTGCACGCTGCCCTGCTTACCTCGCTTCCCGCTACGCGTCTCTGTGGATTCCCCTGCCGACAGCTCCCTTAGTTACAGCGTCCTGGAGACCAGCCACGTCCGGTCTCTGTAGGCACGTTGCTCGCGGCTCTCTGTTCTTTTATTCGTTCTCTCTCATTAGGGGAACGCTTCCCAGTAGGAGGAGTTGTGCCTAGGCTGTCCTATCACAGGACAGCAGTGTCTATATTATCCCTCTCTGCCCTCACTTCTGCGCCGGTTATAGAGTCTGTTCCCTCAGTTCTGTGACCTGCTACTTACTGTGTGCCTAGTGCTATTTTGCCTAGTGAATTGACCATTGTTTGACCCACTTACCTGCCTTGATTCTCTGTTTCCTTTGTCTATCCAGTCCTGGTTCTCATCCCTTATTGTACCTACCTTCCCTGCAGTACCTACTTATCCCTTGAGTGTATGTTTATGTTACCTCCTTGGAGGTCCCGCTGTGTGAGTGTGTGGTGCAAGCCCTTGTGCATCTAGTCCAGTCCTGTGAACCGTCTTTTGTCCAGCGTGCCGCTTTTGGTGTTATTCGTAGTCCGTCACAGTCCGGTCTCTTCCTGACTGATTCTACTCCCACTTACCTTACTGCTCCCTTTCCCTCAGTCTGGTATTCACTCCGGGTTTCCTATTCTCTTCCGCGGGTCTGGTTCAACGAGGCATGACCAGGCTATTGGGGCGCAGCCAAATGCATCCCCGCCATCTTGGGGCTCTGCTGAAAGCCCCCTGATAGCAAAGTTACCGGGACCCGGCAATCGACTCGGTCACTACCTCTTTCTCTCCCATGGCCGCCTCGGTACTCTCCAAGGTAATCCTGGGGTGCCACTTCTGTTCACCTTCTCCTCTACGACCACTCCGGTTCTCAGCAAGGTAAACCTGGAGTGCCGTAACATTATACCCGGCCAAATCATGCAAAACCCAGGGGAACCCTCCATGGCTGAGGCCATTAACGCTCTCATCATCCAACCTGGGACAGATGGTCCAGACCTTAACCACCAAAGTGAATGACCAAGGAGAGATCATCTCAGCCCTGCGGGCCTCAGCCACAGTTCCTCAGGCCTCTGCCCCGACCGTTGCTATGGCTACCTCTGACATCAAAGTCAACCTCCCGGATAAATTTGCAGGAGATCGCAGCCAGTTCCGTATTTTCAAAGAAAACTGTCATCTTTACTTCCGGCTTCGCCCCAACGCTTCCGGATCCGAGCCTCAGCGAGTCGGGGCTATCATCAACCTCCTCCAAGGTGACCCACAAGCCTAGGTGTTCAGCTTACGTCCAGAGGATCTGGCTCTATAGACAGTTGATGCCTTCTTTGAAGCCCTAGGGTTGCTATATGAGGATCCGGACTGCACAGCTACAGCTGAGTCGAAGCTCCGTTCCCTGAGACAGGGCAGGAAGACAGCTGAAAAATATTGCTCGGAATTCTGCCGTTGGGCAAATGACTGTGGCTGGAATGACCCAGCCCTCCGCAGCCAATTCCGTATCGGGCTTTCTGACCAGGTTAAAGACGCCATTGTTCAATTTTCGGCATCTCGAACCCTAGAGGAATTCATGAGCCTGGCAATCAAAGTTGACCGGCGCCTGAAAGAACGCCGCCTTGAACAGGACTCTGCAGCCATTTTTTCCGTGGTTCATCTGCCGCCAGAATTTCAGTCCTCAGAGGAACACATACAGATTGGGTCTTACCGGCTCTCGAAAGAAGAGAAGGCCCTGGGCCCTTGGATTGTGCCTCTACTGTGGAGGAAAGGCCCATCGGGCAGATTCTTGGCCAAAGAAACAGCCACTGCCTTCGGTAAAAGAGTAACCCAGCCAGTTTGCGAGGAGCTCCGGTTGGGTGTACATCTAGTCTCCTCAAGAAACTCACTCCTGGTCCCCGCCCGACTGGTCCTTAGGGATCACGAAGAACAACTTTCCGCCTTTGTGGACAGTGGTGCTGGGAATTTCTTGGACATAGAACTGGTCCAGACCCTAAAGATACAGGTCCAGAAGCTGGATGCCCCCGTCTTTGCAGTGGGTCTTAACGGCCAATCATTATCAGAAGAACCCATCCTCCTTAAAACCGAACCTATCCAATTATCCATTGGTTTGTGTCATTATGAAGAAATCGAATTTCTGGTGACTAACTATGCTTCAGTTCGGCTGGTTTTTTGACATCCTTGGCTCCGACTTCATAACCCATCTATTGATTGGTCATTGAGAGAGATTGTTCAGTGGAGTGAATATTGCGAAAAAACTTGCATTTCCTATCCAGTTCGGGTAGGTCATATCGCAGTGGAGAAGATTCCCTTGCAATATATGGAGTTTGCAGATGTTTTCTCCAAGCAAGCGGCCGAGATTCTACCTCCTCACAGACACTATGATTGTGCCATCAAACTCACACCAGAAGCCAAGTTAGTTACTTATCTTCTCTCCCTCCCTTGAAGAACACCGTAAACATGTTAAATTGGTTCTGGCTCGTCTCCGAGAATTCAAGTTGTTTGCCAAACTAGAAAAGTGCAAATTTGAGGTTGACAAGGTAATCTTCTTAGGTTACATAATTTCTCCTTCAGGCTTCGCCATGGATCCTGAGAAAGTAAAAGCCATATTGGAATGGAAACAACCCACGGACCTCAAGGCCATCCAGCAGTTCATGGGGTTCTCCAATTATTATCGGGGCTTCATTAAGTCTTTTTCGATGCTGATGGCTCCCATTTCTGCATAAAGAAAAAGTCAGATCCTACTAAATGGCCCAAAAAAGCTGTCAAAGCCTTTGAATCCTTAAAACACGCTTTTACCACCGCACCTATCCTCAGACATCCGAATCCGGAACTACCATTCATCATTGAGGTAGATGCATCTGATGTTGGGGCAGGGGCAGTTCTATCTCAAAAGCATCCTCAAGAATCCAAGTATTTTCCTTGTGCGTACCTTTCTAAGCAATTCTCTTCTGCAGAAAAGAATTACGACGTGGGGAATCGTGAACTTTTGGGTATCAAGATGGCATTCGAAGAGTCACTGGTTGGAGGTGTCTGTCCATGTCATCACGGTTCTCACAGATCATAAAAACTTGGCATATATTGAATCCGCCAAACGCCTCAATCTCCGACAGGCTCGCTGGGCGTTATTCTTCACTCGCTTTAATTTTATCATTACGTACAGGCCAGGATCTCAGAATCATCAAGCCGATGCCTTATCTCGGGCATTTCTGCCACAACACGGTCCCTCCCTCTTACTGATGATTCCGTCTACCTGCATCATTGCGGGAGTAACTCAGGATCTCCAGGTCCAGGATCCTGGCAGCTCAAGACCAGGCCCCAGCACAAACCCCTACGGGTCGCCTGTTCATTCCAGAAAAGTTCAGAAGGCAAATTCTCCAGGAAAACCATTCCTGTAAGACTGCTGGTCATCTGGGTGTTCGGAAGACCCTGGAAGCCTTGTCCATATCGGTATGGTGGCCTTCCATGTCATAGGATTCTCAAGAATTTGTGCGCACTTGTCCTTTGTGCGCTAGAAACAAGACTCCTCGTTCTGCACCTTACGGGCCTCTGCTTCCTCTGCCAGTTCCCAAACATCCATGGACCCATCTGTCCATGGTCTTCATCACGGATCTCCCTAACTCCCAAGGACATACTACCATCTGGGTGGTGGTGGACAGGTTCAGTAAGATGGCACATTTTATTCCGCTACCAGGTCTACCTAATGCTCAAGTTCTGGCTAACTTATTCATTAAACACATTGTCAGACTGCCCGGACTCCCCCTGGAAATTGTCTCAGACCGAGGTTCGCAGTTTGTGGCTTCTTTTTGGAGAGTCTTCTGTAAAAGTTTTGGAGGGCAGATCAACCTGTCATCTGGATATCATCCCCAATCCAATGGGCAAACCGAGAGAGTGAATCAATCGTTGGAGAAATACTTACGTTTCTACACTTCTAGACTTCAAAATAATTGGTCCGAAAATATTCCCTGGGCAGAGTTTGCATACAATAATGCTCATCATTCCTCTACATCAGTGTCACCTTTCTTTTGCGTCCAGGGATTCCATCTGAGAACTAACTCCATCATTCCTGTCGCCACCACTCCACATCTGGGAGTTAGGGGGACGATCAAGAATTTGAAGGTAATTTGGAGAAAGGTCAATCAATGTCTCCAAAGGACTGCCTTCAGGACCAAGTCCAGAGTGGATCTTCACCGGTCCAAATGTAAATTCAAAGTAGGAGATAGGGTCTGGCTATCTACTAGAAACATCAAGTTAAGACAACCATCTAGAAAACTTGGACCGTGGTTTATTGGACCTTTCTTGATAATTAAAAAAATTAATCCTGTTGCCTTCAGATTGAAATTGCCTCATAACTGCAAAATTCTATCCACGTTCCATGTGTCTCTCCTTAAACCTGCTAGATTTTGTTCCAAATTCCATCGCACAGATATCATCAGGCCTCCACCTTTGTCTATTGATCAGGAAGAGTACGAAATTGAGGACATTTTGGATTCCAAGAAAGTCAGAAACAAAATTTACAAGGTAATCCCGGGGTGCCACTTCTGTTCACCTTCTCCTCTACGACCACTCCGGTTCTCAGCAAGGTAAACCCAGAGTGTCGTAACAAGAATAATGTATAACATTTATTTAATGTGTCTTGTTAGTCAAAATTTTAATGCATTTCATTTTCTGCAAGATACTATCACATTAAGTTGATGTACTTATACATCACTATCCTAATTGCCATATTGCCTACATTGATGCTGCTGACAGTTTCTAGGTTCTTGATTACCAGAACAGCATTATTTAGCGCAATCCCCATTGTGTAATGCTGTGGGTCTCAACATTGTGAATCCCAATGCTGGGATTTGCATTAAAAGTCATTATAACAGCCTGTTTCTGTTACATAGGAATGTGTTATATGTGCACAGTCAGTTTAATCTCATCACCTATAAATAAAAGGTATTCTAAATAACACTGCAATATTTCACATTTTTATGATTGTTTATTCACTGCATTAATATCAGTAGTCATCAGTAGACTTAACAAAAAAAAAACATGCTAAACAGAATTAAGCAGTCAGGTGATTATTCTTTTAAATGCTTGTTTTCTGAGACATGACATTTTGCCCTTCTGAGTAAAACATAGAAGCTAGGGCAGGGTAAGATAATGTTTCTTTACAAAGCAGTGCCATCTTGCCTGAAGCAGCCAGTTTGGGATATGTGCTGCCCATAAAAAGTATCACAAAGCTGTTTCTGTGCCTTTGTGTTTCCCCAGTCAAAGAAACATAGCACCGAGAATTTATTTCACAGCACAAATCATTCACTATTGGCTTCGCGTGTGCTGGTGTTAGGTGTTTGTGTTGTGCTCCTGCTTTTAAGGCTGAAAACAGTTTTATAAAGCTAAAAGATTTGATACTCTGACCCTTACCCTACATTAAATGCAAAACAGAGAGAAGTGAGGATAAGGCCTCAAGCAATGGGAAATATGCATTTTCAAAATTTGAGGTAAACCATAGCAACCAATTGAATATACTGATCTTCTCTCTAGAAGCAGTTATCATTTGATTATTGCTGCAAAATGTTCCTAGTGCTGTAAATATTAATAGCGCACATTTTTATGAATAAATGACTGCTTTGGTTTGCAGGTCCTTTTTGCATTTTTTAAACTATGTAGAGTTTTAGGTTTCTTTTTTTCAGATAAATTTATAGCATTCTTCCACCAGATAAAAAAAAACTCTTACCACTAATATACTTTTTGTAGTTTATGTAAAGACTCTTCACTCTTTCTACAAAAATCACAAGGTGTAAACTAGATCCAGACTTAGTAGCGGAGTTTGAACGTATGTGAATGGAAAGGTACTCCGTCACTCATGTATAGAGTTCTGGACCCTTACATGTTACTTAGCCAAAATGAAAGTAGCTCATCCAGGTTAGAACTGTCTCTCTGCGAGCCTGGGAGCTACTTTCATGTTATTTACTAAGACTTCCCCTTTCCCGGCTGTCCCGCGATGACATTTGAGCTTTCTGCAGTCATCGCGGGCTTTCTTCATGTGACTGGAAGGTCCTCACATATGCGTAGTGACTCTCTGCTGGGACTTTGTAAAAAATTAAGCCCTGGCATGAGAAGCACTGCGCATGAGCATGCTCTTCATGTCAGGATCGGCACCTGCGGGCAGACATGTCTTTGGTCAGGTAAGTCTTTAAACCTGTTTTATTGTTTTTTTGTATTTGTGTTGTTTTTTCATTGTTTTTTTATTTTATAAAAACAATTTTTTTTTTTAAACAAATCTTCTATTTGCATATATTCCAGCGGTCTCCCCATATATATCGCCCTTTTCCTCCACCTAATCACAACTATTAGGGGGAGAGAAAGGGGGTTATATGGGTAGATTGCAGGAATAGAAGTTTGAACGCCAGTCTGATATGTTATGCGTTATTTTAACTCTCAAAGCGGAGTGTAAAACTCCGCTCTGAGGGTTAGTAAATAGGAGGCGAGCACATAAGTTTGAATGCATCGCCATGGAAACTGTGATTTTATAACTTCATAACTCCACAAAATGAACTTTTTAAACTTTTGTAAATAGAGCCCTCTATCTTAACTTGTCTCCACATAAGTTTAAACATGCGCACAAAATAATCATACATAAGTGCTAAATCCAACCCTTACTGTACCATTAGCATAGGAAGGCCAGCCCATCATGCTTATAAAGCACCACGGAGGCCTGACCCGCCCCACATACAGAAGTGCAGCACATACGGAAACATTATCCATATGTCCTGCATTCTGATGCGTAGCCCATGGTTTTGGGACATGCGCATTAATCAACAATAGGTGATTTACACATGAAAATTGTTGTTCTGTGTGAAGACAGTGATATACACGCATCTGTGCCATCACTCTGCTAACCAATACAAAGCAGAAGCTGTAGAGAGCTGCGATATAAACACAATGCACTTCTTTCTAAAACCAAAGGGTAATGATTGAAAAATTATAATTATGGAAAAAGAGTTCCCATTAAGTGGCAGCATATAAATAACCTATGTGTAATAAATTAGTTATTTATAGAACAATTGACAATCACTGGTGTAATCAATGTTAATAATACGTTTGTCTGAGTATAAGGGTGTAATGGATAACAGGCATACTGCAACGGTATAAGGAGGACACCAGCCATATCCTCATTTTTCAGCATTTGAGGGTCATGGAGGCCCTTCGCTTGCGCAGAGATACCTACCTTACTGCCCTCACTGTACTATTTACATACCTCCCTCTACCATTAGTGTAAGCGATGTCTGTATCTTGCCCCATTTATCCCCTCTGTTGGAAATGCTTCCAATACGAAAGTCTGGATCTGGAGGATCCAACTCCGTACTGGAAATATGGTGCACTTGTACAAAATTTTATTTGCATTGCGGAAGTCTGAATCTGGTTCTATATGTCTCCATTCTTTCTCTACCCTCTCTTACACTGTCTGAATTTCACCATTAACCCTGCTGCCTAAGCTAAAAGGAGAGCTGAGATAACAGAGAAGGGCTTTACAAGAAAGCTGAATATTATGATTTGCCTCAAATGTAGAAACAAATGACAAACGCAAATTGTCTGCAATGAAATGAGTCATGCCTTAGTTTCCACCACAAAAACTATTTCAGCTGATTATTGCCAATCTGAACTACTCATCTGTACAACCAATGTTACTTATTTATCATATATTACTCTTAATTGTTTGTAAGTTCACAAGCTGAAGACAATATGACATTACTTTCAGACATATGTAACAGATGTGTCACATCATTTTCAATAGATATATATTTAACTAGTTTTTCTTTATCTTCTATTGCAGAAGGGATATACATTTATGGCTGAAGCATATACAGGTGAATTTGCTTTGACATCGGGAAAATGGCGATTAAGGCTTATTGGGGACCGTAAGCCTTTGCTGCATCTGTCACGTGACACTGTAAACAATGCCTTCTCTATGAGAGAGATTAGAGACTATTACATACCCAACAACAAAGATCTCATATTTAGGTAAATAAAAGCATAAAAGCTGGTGAAGGATTAAATATTAAAATACCCAAAACTTTTTCATTTTGTAATAAAATAGGGTAGATATAGCAAACTTTAAAAGAAAAATGGATTAATCTTTAATAGCAACCAATAAGATTCTACAATACTGTAGGTATCAATTTCTAGAAAATTTTAATGTTAGCTACAGTGGCTGCATCCTCACTCCTGATTACTTTTCACTCAGATCTGCTAGTAATGGATGCTAAGTACTCCCCTCGAACAAACGAACGAATGAACATCCAAAAACCATACCCTGCCTTAACTTTTCCAACCCCTGCATAAAATGGCTATATTTTGGAATCTAAATCGGTACGTCTGTACTGTACATTTTAATACTAAGTCACGTCTACTTGCAATCCCTGTGGGAAGAGTCAATTTACTTATGTCTGGCTACCGGAAATTGCGTTCAGAACACAAAAGAGGTTGAAATCTGAGCACAGAGAAAAGAGCTTATGATCAGAAGTGATTGGTTGCTATGGCCAATAATTTATCTTTTCCTAACACACTAAAAGGTCTATTTTATCTTTAGTAAATTAAATTTGACATATATTTATTCTCTTATTTTTATATATATATTTTATAATTGTCTTGTGGCAATCTGTCAGGAATGATCATTTCTTTGTTTTGCTGTTATGATAAAGGTACACAATAAAATCAGCAATAGAACACATTGCAACTATCCAGGTACAGACCTCCAAGTCTGATGTATTCATCAAGGTCCAGATCTTTCATAACAATGAAGAAGTGATAAGTGTGACTGGCAAAGGTCAAGCAGTGATTCCTGCGTTTTGCTTCCTACCTAATGAAAGACCTCTAAGTGCTCACTGTGAGTATATAGTTCTTTCTCTGTTTTAAAGTATTGTGCAATGTGTAATTTATATATTTGTATATTTTCCCTTTTTGTTTGGAATATATATTGTTCAAACAAAGGGTGATATTCAGTTACAGATGGACTCAATTTCGGAATTAATTGGTGCATAAACTGTTCCCCATTTTACCTTTCACCCTCATCACTGCAACTCTGCAATTACAGTAACAAAATGATCCCTAAACTATTTGCGACACATCCATAACAGCAATCCCATGATAAGTCAGAGGCAGCTGTGCTCTATTCATTCATTTTTTACCTGTGAATTGTGCTTGGATATAATGTCCCTCTTAAAATAACAAGGTTCATAAATTTTACTTGTTAGCCTGCTTTTTGACTTTTCCTTAGAGACATCTCAGAGGGTGGTTTATGATGGGATTTGTGTTATCAGTCCTTATATCTTACCGCTCAGTACCTAGTTTTCTGTCATCACACATTGAGGGACAAGGCCAGGATGACATGTTTTATTGCAAACAGCCTAAAACAGTCCCGTCATCTCTCGTGGTGATGGGGTGGGGGGAGTAGTGAAACAAATGCGTGAGTTCATTTTTAGTGCATTACTGCAGCATATACTGTATCTGGAATCTAGGTCTAATTTAGCTCAAGAGACTAGGCAGAGAAATGAGTTTGAAACAGCTATTAATAGTTACATATATGGTTAGATATTTAATTCTCAGCTGGCACCATTTACAAGATTGTCTAAGAGCGACCCTCGTCAACTCTAATAAGTTAAAAGCAGAACCTCAGTCTTATGTGAATGAATTCTACAGACATTGGGCCGGATCCAGAACTACGTCCTGTTACGCTAATTAGGGTAATCTCTCTCCGGACAGAGCAGGTCACAGGAAACACAAATGACAGACAAAAGATGAACCAGGTAACTCACCAGTAAGTAGAGCCAGTGCCCGTCTGGAGTCTTCGCTAGAGCCCCTGATGGTGGGGATAGACTGGAGCTGATGAGACTTCTTCTGGATACAGACCTTAGAGGATACCCGGGAAAAGGAAGCAGGGCCAAGCGGGGTCAGGATGAGATATAGCGGGTACAGGGGTGCAGCAGTTGCAGAAGGGACTGCACTAGACAAACTACGGCAAACACTTAACGGACAGACCAGGGAAGACAACACAGGACTGACGGACAGACTAACAAGGAAACTCACTCAGCACAATCACAACCACAGAAACAATCACACAGGGAGAGCAAGGGTTAATCCACAAGGTTAGGCAGGAGGACAAGAAGCAGGGACACAAGAGGTTAAACAGCTAGGTACAAGGCAAGGACAGGCTGGGGCGCTCAGAGATCACTAGGCACAGGGCACTAGGCAAACAGACAAGGTAAGAGCAGGCTACAGTGGCTGAGAACAGACTCTATAACCGGCGCTGAATGATGAGGGAAAGCGCCTTAAATAGGTGTGGGGAAGAGCTGATAGGCTGAGGGGACGGACAGCCCAGGACGCGGAGAGAAAAAAGGTAAACAACAGGAGAGACTGAACACGTGGGCTGCCTGCCTACAGCCGCGGCGCCCACGTGTAGCGGGTAACTAGGACGCCGTTGCTATGCAGGGCGTCGGAAGGGTAAGTCCCCCGGACACCTGCAGTGCAGCGTACACGCTGCGAAAGTGTCTGGGCGCCGGAGAGGATATCGGGGCAGCTGGCCGCGCGTGAGTAGCGGCAGCAGCCCTAACACGTCCGTCTTCCATAGACGGACGTAGTTCAATAAACAGTAGCTACTATGGAAGACGGACGTAGTTCTGGATCCGGCCCATAGTGTTCAGACCTAATACCAGCTATGTACGGAAGTCTGCATGAAAATGGTACTGCTCATGCACAGTACCATTTTGTCCGCAGCTGAGCGCAGAAGACCGATGCTGTGCTCTGTGCGGATTCGCATGGGGGTTAGGCAGAGGCATGGTAAGTGTACAGTAAGGGCTTTGCTAAGCTGTTATATACAGTGCAGAATTCCGCACAGAAGGGTTTATGTGTAGAATACTTAAGGGAGGGTCCTGCTGGTGGATCCCCAATCCGTACATAGTAGCAGGGGGATGGGGGTGCCCTGCTCTTATCATGTGGACTTGTGGATCACAAATTTTATACAGTAGCTTCTGCAGTGGAGGGTACTGTATGAAATTCCAGGTAAGTATGAATACAGTCCATAATTACTATAAATATCAATGTGGAAGTTGGGAGATGGACTTGACTACTGCGAGCAATACATCATTTGTAAATCATCTCAAGTTTTTCTTATCCTTTACGCTGAAGTCTTGATTGGAATGTACCCGTGCAGTTAAGGGGTCAACAATGAAAAACATGAATGGATAAAAGGGAGAACATATCATGAGAACATAGGTCTAGTTCCTGACTCCTGACAACTTTTTTGTTCTGTCATATCTGCACATGCACACTTATCCATGACTGTGATGGGAGGGGTTTCCCAATTGCTCATAACGATGCCTAGATAATTGGTCGAATTTAGACTTAATAAAGTGACACGACTTCCGAACACTGATTGTGGAAATCAGGTGATTATCTGGCACTGCGCATGTTACACATCAGGGACCGTATTCACAGATACGAGTGAGTTAGGTGCGGACAGATCTGCACCTCCAACTCACCCGTCCTGCCCCTATCCCGCCCCCCGTTTTTAGGTACCTTATGGCACTTATGAATTCCATAGGGATACCTTATCTAACTGCGCAGAGTTTCCTTCTTATGTCTGCATTGGACATTACCTCTCCCCGCCTCCCCCCCGCCCTTTCTGGCTAATCTAAATAAATCCCCCCTCCCACTTCTACCTAAGCACTCCCTGAGGCATTATGCCGCCTCTTTCTACTTAAACTACTTTAAAGACCGCACAGAGGCGATCTACGTACCTAACTGGTACGTAAATTCCGTAAATGATCTACTACGCATGCATAGTAGGTTATTTACAAAATACCCGCACCTAAGAATCTCCTGCTTCTTAGGTGTGAATACGGTCCCAGATCTCTAGAGCCCGGATTCAGAGCTGCGCATTCGTCTTTTTTTCAGACAGATGCGTAGCCAGAACGTGCACTGCGCATGCCAAGATTGGGAGCGTGCACAGAAAGATGAGCGCAAAAGTACCCATCCATCTGTGGATCCGGCCTGCGTCTGTGGAAAGTATATTTAAATGAGAAAAAGGGTTTTTTTCTCATTTAAATATACGACCACTGCTGTCAGGTGACTGCTTAACAAGAACTACGCTTACACCAGCCCTGGGATGGTGTAAGCGTAGGTGCAGCTCACCGAAGCTGGAAAAAAAAAAACATTAGTAAAAAAAAAAACAGTTTATACACAAAATTACCTAATAAAATAAATAAATAATGGCCCGACAGGGCATGCTGCCGCAAGTAGAACTATAAGCGCCAGCATGCCCATGTATGACCAGGCATGCTGGCGCTAGTAGAACTAAAATTGGCAGCATGCTCAGCTATCCAGTGCCCACTGCACCAAATAGCGGTACATGGCCATTCATAAAAAAAATAAAAAAAATTGTGCCCTCATTATAAATTACTACACAATGCCCACATGTGCCCCCATAAAATAAATATAAATCAACTATGGTCAATATCGCTGTCCATACCCCCCCAAAAAAACTGTGACCACATCATGAAGACATGAAAAATGGCCACATGTGCCCCCATGACATTCATAGAAATACCATCTGCCCAATATCCCTGTCCCCAAATAAAATACAAACTGTGCCCACATCATAAAGACATTTTATGTATGTTATGTGTCCCCATAACATACATAGAAATACCATCTGCCCAATATCTCTGTCCATACACCCAAATAAAATACAAACTGTGCCCACATCATAAAGACATTAAAAATGCCCACATATGCTCCCATAACATATATAGAAATACCATATGCCCAATATAAAAACAAAATGGAAGTTGCTCAATCAATTTATAGGTATATGTTAAACAGGTGCGTGAAAGGCAGGGGGTTAATCTGCTTGCCACAGAAACAAAAGGAAAAAATAGCCCCAGCACACTGCCATAAACCAGTAACAAACTATACTGTTCTATCTGTAAAATAAAACACTTTAAACACTGTTTTATGGCAGTGTGCATATGCCCAATATCCCGCTGGTGAATCGCGGTGAATTAAACCCTTCAAAAATTGGCACAGATCGCTGGTGATTATTAATAGGCAGCAAAAAACACCACATAGTAAATCCAGCGATTTTTTCACGAAAATTGCAGCAGATAGCAGCGAGTTAAGTAGTCATCCAAAATCGCTGCTTTTATGAAATCTGGCCCATAGTGTTATTAAAAAAAAAGTTTTAATACTCAGGTGAAGCAGTTTATGAACTGAATTATTATTCAGTGCGGTAATGCGCACACCTGACATAATCACAGACAAATCCACAAATGCGGTCCAAATATATATATTTGCAGAACATGAAAACAGTCAGTAAATTCTGCCTACACTATTGCTGTTAAAATATTGTAAACCGTATATAAAGTATAATTGCTTTTAGAGCTCTGAATTGTTCGGTACATTAGTATTTTTGCTGCCATAGAACTAGGCATGCTTTTTCATGTCATTGTCACATGGTGGAAAAGTGGTCAAATAAGGGCCCATGTTTATTTTTTTTGAGTTGGCCTTTTCGGATAAATGAATTGATATTTTTGATTATAAGTTATGTAGAAATGATAACATACTAATGTACATGTCCAATAGGTATGTTGACAGGGATTAGCATAGAGGTATACCGTATATACTCGAGTATAAGCCGACCCGAATATAAGCCGAGGCACCTAATTTTGACACAAAAACCTGGGAAAAGTTATTGACTCGAGTATAAGCCTAGGGGGGGAAATGCAGCAGCTACTGGTAAATTTCAAAATAAAAATAGATACCAATAAAATGTCATTAATTGTATCATCATGTGTATCCAGCACCCAGTATCCAGTGTGCCCCTCTGTGTGTCCTGCCAGTCAGTCTGCCCCCTCTATGTGTGTCCTGCCAGTCTCTGCCCCTTCCCTGCTGAAACATTGGACTTACCTCAGTTGCCCCTTAATGCCTGCCAACATATCTGCTCCTTAATGTCTGCCCATAATGCCAGCCTCCATGTCTGCCCCCAAATGCCAGCCTCCATGTCGGCCCCCAAATGCCAGCCTCCATGTCGGCCCCCAAATGCCAGCCTCCATGTCGGCCCCCAAATGCCAGCCTCCATGTCGGCCCCCAAATGCCAGCCTCCATGTCGGCCCCCAAATGCCAGCCTCCATGTCGGCCCCCAAATGCCAGCCTCCATGTCGGCCCCCAAATGCCAGCCTCCATGTCGGCCCCCAAATGCCAGCCTCCATGTCGGCCCCCAAATGCCAGCCTCCATGTCGGCCCCCAAATGCCAGCCTCCATGTCGGCCCCCAAATGCCAGCCTCCATGTCGGCCCCCAAATGCCAGCCTCCATGTCGGCCCCCAAATGCCAGCCTCCATGTCGGCCCCCAAATGCCAGCCTCCATGTCGGCCCCCAAATGCCAGCCTCCATGTCGGCCCCCAAATGCCAGCCTCCATGTCGGCCCCCAAATGCCAGCCTCCATGTCGGCCCCCAAATGCCAGCCTCCATGTCGGCCCCCAAATGCCAGCCTCCATGTCGGCCCCCAAATGCCAGCCTCCATGTCGGCCCCCAAATGCCAGCCTCCATGTCGGCCCCCAAATGCCAGCCTCCATGTCGGCCCCCAAATGCCAGCCTCCATGTCGGCCCCCAAATGCCAGCCTCCATGTCGGCCCCCAAATGCCAGCCTCCATGTCTGCCCCCTAATG
>WWET01003027.1:107041-119289 GCA_011038615.1 Limnodynastes dumerilii
GCTGTTCCCTCAGTCAGGGCTTTATTAAGGGTCTCAGTTACCCTAGGCTATAACATTTATGGTGCCTCCCCCCGACCAGTCTCCCCCCTTGGCAGCTTGCATGTCAGTGACATAAATAAACCCACTACAGAGATGTACATAAAATGTCTTTCCAATCACTAGGGGGTAGATCCAGACCTAAGTTGTTTTTATATTAGTTGTTATACATAGTTACATCAGCAACTAGCATAAAAACACTAGCGTACGTAGCTCAGGATCTGGCCGTAGGTGTGTAAATTTAGCACAGGGAAAGTTGAATGTTAACATATTTCATTATTGAAATGCTTGTTGCGATGTTCAGTCCTTTAAAGATAATGAAGGAAATGAAACATGATAAACATACCTGATGATGTATTGGTACTTTTTCTTTTCTTATATGCAGCAGAAATCAGTGAATAGGAGTGCAAGAGCTGTGAGCTTTTCCTAAAGTAAAGGTGATATCAAATATTGTTTTTTCCCTTTTAAAGCTGAAAATAATCTTTCACCACTATAATTAGTTATAATATAATTAGATTTTTCAACATTTGGGAACATTGGAGCTGATCCAAAACGCCACTCGACTCTCATGTGTCCAGAACCCTAACTTAAGATGTCTGCATGGATTTATGTCCAAACAACCTACTGGTGCCCCCTCACCCTCATCTCTGCCCCCTTACTGGGATTAGGCACCTGAATTTGGTAGAACACCCCGTTGGAATTGAGTTCCATACACTAGGAGATCTGTAGCGTAACATCTTCCGTGTTCATTTGCAGTTGTAACTTAAGTCCTCTAAGGTAACTAATTCTGGATCAGGACCAATGCTTCAGTATTGTAGCTTTTTATTCATTTTAGGCATCTTGAAAATTTTGTAATTTGTCTTTAATTGCCATAAAAATCCAAACATATTAAGTATCTATGAATATTTTCTCTTCTTTTCTTCAAATTGACTTTGAGTATTTCTACAGTAACATAATATTTCTGTTCCAGGAAAGAATGCCTAGCATGATATTCTGTGTCCTCCATACTGTTTCCAAATAACTTTCCTCTTCTTTTTCCTCCTCACATCTTTGCTGTAAACATTTGACTTGCACATCTGTATTGTCTCAATTTAAATCTCATCACAAAGCATGGTCTAAAAGGCTTCTAAATAATTGTACAACCCAACAACTCTTGCCAAATCTGTCTTTTTCTATGAAGCTTTTCACTTACTTCTTGAAACTCCACCAATAAGTTTGCTTGCATTAAGTCATTCTTTATGGACTAGATTTACTAAACTGTGGAAAAGTAGATCTTGCCCATAGCAACCAATCAGATTCTTGCTGAATTCTCTAGTATGTAATAGAGAAAAGTGAGAGCCTATGTGTCCATCACTACTGCCTAACTCCTAAAATGCCAAAGAGACCTCAGGGTACTCATCAGCACGAGCATTCCAACAAGTTTTGGAGAGTGTTTTCAAAACAAGTGAATCATCTTGAAATTTGGACAACAAAATTTCCCATCTGTGAGTGGAAGATGAAAAGAAATTGTACAGCTGTTGCTCTAATGCTAAAAAGTTATAGACTCATCACTGCTTTCTTCTGCTGTAGAACACACAAGTTGTAGGGAATGTTCAGCACAAAGAATGTAAGTGGCTAAAGGATTGAGATGTACAATTATTGATTAGATGGCACATGGTATTAGTGTAACTTGGGCCACAAAACTACTCAAATTATGATGTTACAATTCCTTGGTAGACAGAAAAGCCTTTTCCTTACCTTTGTGGGCACAGTTTGGTATAAAATGCTTTGCTCGGGTGCCATAGGGTAAAAGATAACGAATGACAAATGTTAGTTTGTAACACATTTGGTGTGAAATCTGATTATTTAATAATATTTGGTAAGTTGTACCTCTGGTTGCTATCAATTAAAGTCAACCAAGAAAATTTCTGTTGTAGAATTGTGTAAACAGTCTGGTTGGGAATTGGTCCAAAGTATACTGATCATGTGTGTAAACAAAATAAGGTCTTTAGATTTGTGCTTTAACTGTGTTTGGGTGGTGAAGCAATGTCTCTATAGTTACTGTTACAGAGACATGACTACTAATCTGCTCGCAACTGCGCTGAAACTTCCACATTATTCTTTAGATGTAGCAGGACATCACTTTCCACACTTTCCACACGCGTTCAGCAAATGGATGTGATCATGTTTTTGGAGCTCACTCTTTTGCACATGCATAAAAAATGTCAAAGTTGCAAATTTGACTTCGGTCCAAATATGATTATGATGCATATGTGTGTACATGTAATAGATACAGTCATTTACACTGTTTATCTGTTCTCTGTGAAATTTAGAAACATACTGCAATGATAATGTATAGGTACCTGATAATAAATATTAATTGTATTGCCATGTAGATACAATTATTTTAGAAGGCTTTAATTATGTGTATGATGGTAATGCCTTTTTTATATCAAGAGTAGGGCCACAGTCATAATATATGTATATGATATATAATGCATATATTGCTGTCATATCTATCCAGATTTTTACTTTGTGTTGTAATGGTTTCCACATGACATGGGGAAGGAAGAGTTCTTTTGAAATTACAGGATACTGATGTGTGTGTTAATATGCCTACCTTGTAAGGCTGTTTCTTTTAGGATTGGCACATTGCACCAGGATATAGGGGTGCATTTACTATGCAACATCGTGCCCCATATTTACTTATATTTACTCCTCTGGCGAGGTCCTGCGATGATCTGCTGAACTTTCGCCAACATTGTTCACCATCGCTCGGAGCCGAAGTGCCCATGCATGCGCAATAGCTGCCTTTTGGGACTTTCAAAATGTAAAGTCTCAAAAGGCAAACAACACAGCGCATGCATGGGACTCTGGAAAGGTAAGTTTTAACTATTTATTTTGCCTTTTTTAACTTTTTTTTTTATTTAAAAGAGTTTTTATTATTTAATAATAAAATATAACAAAAATTGTAAATATTTTTTTTTAGAATTCACGCTTTAGTTTCTTATTCCAGCGGTCTTACAATATGTACCTCCCCTTTTCCTCCCCCTAATAACAGCTATTAGGAGGAGGAATAGGGGTTTACATGGGGAAACCGCTGGAATACTTACCCTAACGCCATCTTCAGATGACATTTTTGAACGTGTCAGCGCGGATTGTTAAAATCCGCGCTGACACTTAGTAAATGCCGACCCGCATTCATTAGAGCGGGGCGGCGATCAGGACCGTGATAGCTTTGTAAATATGGACTGCTTCAATTTCATATTATAAAGCCCGTTTTCACACGAAAACGGGCTTTATCATATGGAATTGATCTTTGTAAATAGAACCCTTAATTACAAGCCCCTTCTTAAATCTGGATCCATCCCAAAGTGGGCATAGGGCGCGCCTTTGACTTCCAATTTTTTATATATC
This sequence comes from Limnodynastes dumerilii, assembly GCA_011038615.1. Classification (NCBI taxonomy): domain Eukaryota; kingdom Metazoa; phylum Chordata; class Amphibia; order Anura; family Limnodynastidae; genus Limnodynastes; species Limnodynastes dumerilii. The sequence continues at coordinate 110,474 of WWET01003027.1, forward strand.
CGTAAGAGTGTCTTTGGTATTCCTTTTTGTTTTTGGGTATTCCAAATACTTTCTCTATTTTTGTGAAACCAAGTTGGGGGTTTCTTTGGTAGTTAAAACGGCAGCTTCCTTATTAAGAAGCTCTTTATAGTGAGTGTTTCTTCTTTTTGTATTCTACAAGAGGGAATGTTTATGAGTTCCATCTAGCCATGTACATGGCTAGATCACAAATTACAATTAAAGTCTACTAGTGATCAAATACCTATGGGTATTAATCAGTATAAGACAAGGGAAAGTCTTTTTTGCCCCAAGAAAGAGTAGACAATATTATCCAGCAAATCAAGCAAGTAAGAACACAGCCATGGGTAACAGCAGAAGATTGCATGACTAGGCCTCTGTCTGTGACCATAGAGACTTTTACTTGGGCAAGGCTTCATAACGTATGAGGGGGTTTTAAAATACATTTATCAGACAATGGGACAAAGATTCTTAGCATTAGAATTAACGGGTTTATCACCAGAAGCCAGAAAAGACCTGTGATGGTGGACCAATCACAAGAATTTAAGCTCAGGGAAATACTTCAGATAGCACAATTTTATCCTTCTGAAAACAGATGCTAATGGCATGGGCTGGGGAGCAGTATGCAGAGATCAGTGGCCACAAGGGATTGTATTCACACCTAAGAAGCTGCGGCAAGATAAAGTAGCCCTATGACACTCTTAAGTACCATAAGGTACCTAAAAACGGGGGGCTGGTTAGGGCCTGCATGAGTGAGTTAGGTGCGATTCTGTCCGCACCTAACTCACCCTTAGATGTGAATACGGTCCAAGGCACCTGGGAGTTGCAGTCCACAATTGTACATTCAAACATTTTAGAAATGAGGGGTGGCACAAGCATGCCGTTTCTTTCAAGAGACACTGTGAAACAGACACCTAGTGGTTCAATTGGAAAACATGTCAGTGGTGCGTATTTGAATCACCAAAGTGGTAGCAGAAGCAGACTTCTGATTACAGACACAAAATATCTACTAGATTGGGCAGAAGACCATGTTCTCAGCTTGGCCGCAACTTATATAGCAGGCTTCGAAAATGTGATGGCGGATTTCTTACCAGAAGAAGGTTGGATCCATACGAGTTGGAGTTGGCTTGGAAGGTGTTCAACCAGATCACGCTAAGATGGGGAAAGCCTTAATTAGACCTTATGGCGACAATTCAAATACAAGAAAGTACATTTCAAGTTTTGGATAACCAGAAGCTCAGGCTATGGATGCTCTGACAGCTCCTTGGGAGGCACAGTTAGCTTATGTCTTCTCTCTTCTGCCCATCATTCCTCAACTACTCAGGAGAATAGCAACAGAGAGGACCATAGTTATAGCCATCCTGCCTTACTGGCCACGATGAGCATGGTTTCTGTTGGTCCTTCAACTAGCATCAGACAAGCCTTGGAAACTTCCTGTATGCCATTACCTGTTGAGACAGGGAGAGATGTTGCATCTGTGCCTTCAGAGTCTAAAGTTGACGGCCTGGCTGTTGAAAGCAGCTACCTGAGATGGCAAGGTTTCTCCTTCAAGGTTATTTCTACTTTTTTGTTAAAAGCTTGTAAATCATCAACTTTTAAAGTGGGAATTTGGAATATGTTTGGGAAATGGTGTTAAGTCAACAAGGTTTCTTTGAATATTCCCTCTATAGGTAAAGTTTTAGATTTTCTTTAGGCAGGTTTAGACAAGAGGTTAGGAGTTAGTTGTTTAAAGGTGCAGATATCCGCTTTACATGCTATATTAGATAGGGATTTAGCTAATAATTGCTGAATTAAACAGTTTATTCAAGCATCAGTCAGGCTTGGACCAACACTCAAACATCCTATTTTTCCATGGAATTTAAACTTGGTTCTGCAAGTACTTAAGAAGGCACCTTTTCAACCTCTAGAAGAGACTAATTTAAAGTTCTTGACATGGAAATTTGTGTTTCTTTTAGCTATCACTTCAGCTAGAAGAATTTCAGAGCTACAAAAATTATGAGTAGACGAACGCTATGCTAATTTTTCTCAAGACAAGTTTGTTGTAAGAATAAATCTGTTCTTTCTCCGCAAACTGGTGTCAAAGGGCCTGATCCAGACCTACGTCCGCTGTCGCTAGGACAACGGGCGTAAGCATAAGATCGGCTGAAAAGCCGATCTGCCCATGCGCCGGGCAGATGTTGCCCGGCGTCGCTACGGCAATGCCCGATCATGGATCGGGCGTCCGTAGCAGCGCCGTAGGGACGCTGGAGGGGATGTCCCCCAGCGTCCGTACGTTCAGGTTAGTGTTGGTGGGCAGGGGGAGCTAGTTAAATGAGGGTGCGAGGGTGGGCTAAGCGGCCATACGCTCCTGTGCGAGCGAATGGCCCCTTCCTTATGCCGGCTGAAGTTAGGGGGAGTGTCGGTCAAAGTGAACGCCGATACGCTGTGCTTCAGTAAGCACAGCGCATCGGCGTAGGTCTGTATCAGGCCCAAAATTCCATATTGAACAAGAATGATCCTAAGAATGGTAAAGAACTGAAGTTTCATTTCCTGGATTTTGTAAGGCCCTTGAAAGTTTATATTGAAAGGACAAGGCAGTTCAGACTATCTAAACAACTGTTATTAGAGGGAAAAAATAAGGGAGGTCCTGTCTCTAAGGCTTCGTTGGCAAGGTGGATAAAGTCATTAATTGTGGAGGTATTAATTGCGAAGAATTAAGGACAGACCTATTCTAGCAGGTATCAAAGTCCTCTCAACTAGGGCTAAGGCAGCTTCTTGGGCAGAGAAGGAGTCAGCCTCCCTTAAAGATTTGTGCAAAGCTGCAGTATGGTTGTCTATACACACCTCCACTAAACATTATAGACTATAGCTTCATGCATCAGTAGATGCAAAGTTTAGAAGGAAAGTTTTAAGTGCAGTAATATAAAAAAATACATGTAAGGTATATGTTTTATTTTTTTCTTCTGTCCCACCCTATGAGATACTGATTGAGTATTACCCAATGTAAAGGGCTGCCAGGGAGGAGGATAAGGAAACAAGAGATTGTTACCTGATAATGTGGTTTCCTTGACTCCTCTATGGCAACACATATTTCACCCCACATGTTTTATTTCACTATGACTTTCTGGATTATGTATCCTATCTTTAGCTTTATGAAAATGAAGGACACCGGTTGGAGGAAGGGGTGGTCCTTATATACACATCCTGGGTCTTCTAATTTCCCACATTATCATATAACAATCTCTTGTTTCGCTTAAATACATTTGGCCTGATCCATATTTTTTCCACATGCAAGAAGCTAGTGCACTCCCATGACACTCCCCTCTCGTGCGGATTTGAGCTGACTTATGTTTCCAGACTTAACTTCTCAGCACGGATTGTATATGCAATGCTCTGACACGGGAAAGGGAGGTTTAGGGGCATGGAAGGGGCGGGTTAGCGTTAGAATCAGGCTGCGGGGAAGGGAGACATAGGGATAGGCTGCGAGGAAGGGGGGATTTGGGTCAAGCTGTGGGGAAAGGAGGGTTAGGGTAATAGAAGGAGATTGTTAGGGTAAGGATTAGGGAGAGGGTTGAGGTTAGAATCCTCACTTTTCGGAGCACAGTGTTCGGTGATCCAGAGATCAATTGCTATGCCTCTTTGAGGCAAAAGCAATAGTTTTCCCAGCCAGTTCGAAATAGGGCCATTCTCAGGGGACCCCTACCCTTCTGTGATATATGGACGTGCCTAACCCAGCCCATACTGTACAATTTAACTGTCTTCCTTAACCCACATTACGGATCCGTGCATATATGGTGTCACACCCTGACATTTAGAGTTCCGATGTGTAAAATTTGGCATGCACCCGTGCAGTGTGCTCGCACTTACACGTGCCGCTTGTGTAAGTCAGCTGATGTTATTAATTCTGGATCAGGCCCATTATGATTAGCTGAAAACAGTGTTTGGTGTTTGTTCATGCAAAACCAGAAAGAGCAAATTTACAATGCAGCCACAAAAACACCCAGTTGGAAGTGACCCTTATTATAGCTATATTATTGCTATATTATTGCATTATAGACAATAATATTTTTTTGATTATTCATTATGGAATTTAGTTGATTTTATAAAAGCAACAGTAAGTAGAATATAATGGTTCTGTAATGTGTTTTGTAGAGTATTTCTTTATTTTATTTTGTTATGCAATCTCTTCAGCACACAATATGCAATGTCTGTACTGCAATGGAAAATGAACCAGATAAACTTTAGTTTATATGAATTTAATATATTTTAGATGTAATAGTGCCACCTACAGTGTCATTGATTGTACTTTTACATATTCATTGCTCAAACACATATATCACATAATGGAATCTAAAAAAAACAAAACATGAAATTCATTAGGTACATTTATAGAAAACGTTTAATTTTTCTAATTAATAACTAGTAACTATAACAGTGATGTGGGCAGCAAGGGTCCTGGTGAACCTTCACCATCACTCTCCAAAACCTGTATGACCTGTTACTGATTTGGTCAATTTTGTATCCGAACCAGCCTGCAAATTGGTTTGTAAAATGAAATGGTCATTAAACCATATATTAGAATTTACACATTTGGGCAGAAAAGAAAAGTGACCGTGATCCTTTCCAAGGGAGTGATAATAATATATTACAGTTTTATCAACTTACTCTTTCAAAGTTATATTTAATTGTTTAATTGTTTACTGATAATAGTTAATATGTTTGTGAGTATTTTTAATTACAATTAATATTCTAAACTGATTGAACATTAATTTGCTTCATTTTTTTTTAAAAAAATGAATAGCTTAAAACTTGGAGAGATAACCGTTTAACAGGAAATAGACCTGTTATCTGTAGCAACCAATCATATGTCTACTTTCATTTATTATGAACTACCAAATTGAAACTTAGACTCTGACTGTTCATTTTTACAACTAATGTTTAATAGTAAAATGTTATAAAGACAATTGTGTCTAGTGCTTAGTTATTTTTGTCCAACTCCCTAGTATATTCTGATAAGCATGAGGAAACCACCGCAGAGACACAACACAGCACAGAAAGCCTGAAATCTGCCAACACTCCAAAGACTACAAGAAAAGCTAAAGAGAAAACAGCAGAGAAATCTGATAAGGAAAGGTCTGGAAAGGAGAGAGATAGAGAGAGGCTTCAGTCAACTCCCATCTCAAGACCAGAATCACAGGTAAATAGACACAAATCTTCACTCTAAACCTTAATAGTGGTTTTCTGGTTGTTCTTCCTTGATGATTTATAATATAACAATAAAAGAATCTCTAGGGGCGGATTGGTCATAGCACTTACAGGGAATTTTCCAGGTAGGCCAGTGGCTATTGAGGAAATTAGCAGTCCCTATTTTGTTTCAAGGCAACTAGAATGTTCGCAGCAATGGGTGGTGATCATTAAAATGCTGTCTGTATGAAATGGACGTCACTAGGATGCTCTCTGTATTGTATAGAGGTCACTATAAATGTCTTTATTGTATCATGAAATACTAGTCAGTAGATGTATTAGAGTGTAACTCTATATAACTGGTCATACATAACTCAACCTACATTATGTATTTAAATTGCTCTTATTAAGTTTCTTTATTATATACTAATACTGCTTCATGTTTTGTTAGCGCCACCTATAGTTAATCCCACCCACATGTCCACTTTCAGATTTTTTTTGCGGGGACACTGAATTCTTAATACACCTGTAAATAACTTACTTTTCACCTATGGCACCTTGGCAGTTTGCTATAATTAAGGGTGAAAGTGGGGAAAGCCATTTAACATCACTCTACAAACCACATTGTAAATCATAACACTAATGTTTGCTTGCCACACAGACAGGGAAAATCTTTGAGTAGTATGTAAAACATGTCTTGGCTATAGATCCACACTTACCAAAGAATGCTTTATGATACACCTATTTTATCCCATCAGTTTCTACAGACTGCAACCCTGGCTTGTAAGTCTCTAGGCTTAATGTGTAAAATTTTGTTAATCTGCCCAGTACTTGTCTAGAGAGGCAGAATCTTATGCCCAATAAACATTATCTGGTTAATCATAAAAAAGTACCCCATACGAACATCGGGTACGATGATTTTACATTGTGTGCAGTGCATTTTGGATAAGTTGTTGCATCTTATATATCACATCGGTCAGGCTGCACATCTTATCATATTCTTTATTCTTCTCCTCACAGTACCTTTTCATATGTTTGCTAAATTCAATTCAATGAGTGCTCTGTCGTGTCTTCTTTTATACAACGCTTATGCATCTTTAGAAGCAGTTAAGAGTCTGAAAATAAGAAATTCATTACATTTTTTTTTAAAATAAATAACTACTGAACTGGGTTCCTCTGCACTAATGCACATAGTAGTTGAATTTAGATAGATAGATACATTCATAAAGATAGATAATGTTTAATGTTTTTATTAACATTTGCCTTATAGTACAACAATAATATAGGAAATGTTATTAAAGATTCTTTTCATACCGTGTCATTCTTAGGCAAATACTGCCACCAAGTGTTGTAAGAACATCAATACCAGGTATTAAAAAGCAATATGAAAACACAAAAGGAAATCAGAAGGAAGACTCATGCTGAATTTCAGGGGAAATAAATTTAATCTGTTGTAAACAGCGTTAGAGTTGACAAGTGATGTTTCTTAGCCCAAGTCTAAATGACATTGTAAAAGTAAAACTGGTTAGTATCTGTGCAATATATGCAAAAGCAGAGTATTCTCCCTGCCTGCAAAGAATAAAATGCGTTTCACCCCACTGACATTCAACATGGTTTTGCCCATGTGTATGTTTTCACTGGCTATGGGTCGGCGGTCAAACCAGCCCTTTTCCGAAAGAACCGGTATATATACCAGCCGTTTTTTAAATGGCTTTGAAAAACACTCTGTAGGACTCCCTTCCCCACAGCCTAACCCTAAGACTCCCTTCCCCACAGCCTAACCCTTAGACTCTCCTCCTGCAGCCTACCCTAAGACTGCCTTCCCCGCAGCCTAACCCTCAGACTCCCTTTAGACTCCCCTGTGGACTCTGTGGCAGACGCCGGGATTCGGAAATAATGAATGGGCAAGTGCTGCCCAAAAATAAATTCGGCATAATTACCCATTTGTTAGTAAAATGTTCAAGTTAATGATATTTTAGAAATACAGAAAGCTGCAAATGAGCTTTCAGCTGTCTGTATTTGGGAAATATAACCTTTTTTTGCAGAGAACACGTCCTATTTCCACCTGATTTCTTCATACGTGTATACATATCTAGACTTACAAAAGGAAGCAGTTTTCATTCGCTGAGTTCAATTCCAGTATAAATCTGGAATGGGAGAGGGAGGTAAGTGATGCTGCTTATAGGAGTGTGTAACAATTAATACCAAAATTAAGCGGCAATGTAACCCATGAAAACACTAGTTACAACAAAAATATGTAGATATATTTACAAATTTACATAATAAACATGAAAAACACACTGAAAACACAGCCTCAGCATAACCAACATATTAGCCAAATTTGTATTGTGTGTATCACTAAAAGCAAACTTTTATGGAAAAACTTATTTTTTAATTGGACCCTTCCTAAGGGTTCTTGTTTTAGTAAGTGCATCCAGTTAAAATTGGACCTTTAAAACAATTTGCTCTTTTAACACTAAAAAAAGTTCAAATAAATAAGGCTATAGATATAGTCGGCAGAGCCAATGAGAATCACATAGAAGTCTAAGGGCTGTATTTACTAAACTGCGGAAAAGCAATAGTGGAGATGTTGCCTGTAACAGCCAATCAGATTCTAGCTGACATTCTAAGTTCCGGTCCAATGTTTACAGAAATGTTAACAATGTTAACAAATATACCCACTTTTTTATTTTTAGAAAAATTAGTAAATAGAGATATCAGAGGTTTCAAAGCATATAACAGAGAATTGTTTTTGTTACATAGAAACATAGAAACATAGAAAGTGACGGCAGATAAGAGCCACATGGCCCATCTAGTCTGCCCATTTGTTTATTGAAAACTATACTGACCCTATTTACCCTCAATTGGGGTTACAATTTAGGATACCCTTATATTTATCCCAAGCATGTTTAAATCGTTCTACTGTATTGGCCTCAACCACCTCAGACGGGAGAATATTCCATTTATCTATCACCCTTTCAGTGAAGTAATTTTTCCGCACATTTCCTTTGAATCTACCGCCCTCCAGTTTGTATCCATGCCCTCGTGTTCTATTACACCTTTTCTTTTGAAAAATGGTACCCTCCTCTAGCTGGTCACAACCCTTGATGTATTTGAAAGCTGCTATCATGTCCCCCCTCTCCCTTCTCTGCTCCAAGCTATACATGTTTAGTTCCTCTAGCCTTTCTTGGTATGATTTGTTACAAAGGCCATGAACCATTTTAGTTGCTCTTCTTTGCACAGTCTCTAATGTATTTATGTCTTTCTGGAGATATGGCCTCCAGAACTGAACACAGTATTCTAGGTGAGGGCGTACCAATGACTTATAAAGGGGCATCACTACTTCTCTCTTTCTGCTACTAATTCCGCTCCCTATGCAACCAAGCATCTGACTTGCCTGTCTCATTGCTTTGTTACATTGATTGGCTACCTTCAAATTACTGGAAATAATGACTCCTAGATCCCTTTCCTCCTCGGTAGAAGTGCATGATTTTGCATTTTTTGGCATTAAACTGCAGTTGCCACACTCTTGACCATTCCTCCAGTCTACCTAGATCATCCCTCATTTTCTGTAACCCACCTGGCGTGTCTACCCGGTTACATATCTTGGTGTCATCTGCAAAAAGGCATATTTTCCCCTCAATACCACAGGCAAT
>WWET01003027.1:120136-155730 GCA_011038615.1 Limnodynastes dumerilii
TGTGTGTGTGTGAGAGTGTGTTTGTTTGTTTGTTAGGGAATTAGACTGTAATGCGGCAGAGGTTGATGAATGTAAAATTGTGAAGATCTTCTTAATATGATGCACTGTTAAAAAATAAAACATATGTAAAATGACAATACTGATAATATGGTCATACTATCTGACTGCCAGGACATGTAAGACATTCATGAATGTTCTCTGTGAAAGCAGGACGTTTATAATGTAGATTTGAAAATAGTAAAAATTCTACAGTAAGGAATTGCTTTGGTTATTGGCTGTAACAAGTCCTGTGCTGATATTTTTTTTTAATAGGTGATTTATAAGTTTCTTCTTTCACACAGTAAAAGAGTAGTTTTATATTGCAGGAACAGATCTAATAGTAATAGCAGTATACAATGCATTAGTAGAGCACATTACACAATGTACAGAGCCTGTGTCAGTGCATAAGCACTGTTGTATTTGTAGTGAGCCACTCACCATTCCCACCTGCTTTCCTAATGCAGCACAGGCCAGCACCACCTTCCTCCATGTCAGTCCAGATCACACGGCCTCTAAGCCACGCCCCTTTTTGAATGTTCAAATTTTTTGCTCATTTTTCAATATTTTTTTTTATTTTTTATTTTTCAATCTGGGGGGGTTTCTGGGCAACCAGAAACCCCCCTGGGTGTGCCACTGGGGCTCTGCCATAAAGAGTACTTTCAGTGTTTCAGTATTTTCAATTTAGTAATACATTAAGTAAAAAAGGATTTTAATTAATAGGTATTCTTAAGGTGAAGTGTACAAATATTCTGTGTATCATTGCTTTATATCTGGTTGGTCTTCCTAAACAATATATAATAATTCCGGAATGCTGGCTGTAAACATTATACAGTAAATTCCATACGAACATATGAACACCAGGGTACTGTGCTTTGGCTCCTGCATTGTCATATAATTTACATGAGATGCGGTTGCCAATCCAAGCAGCTATATTTCAAACATGATACAGTCATGAGCTGAATGAATGGCAGCTGTATCATTGTTCAAAAAGCTTTAAAAATAAAAATAGAATGGGAACCTTTTTCCCCATTACCAATAGCTACAGGTTGTAGTAGTTGGGTGGCTAGGGTTAGGGTTAATCTGCAGAACATGGAGTGTTAGGGTTAAGGTTGAAGAAAGGGAAGGTTAGGGTTAGGCTGTGGGAAAGAGAGGGTTAGGAAAAGGTTAAGGGTAGGGTGGGCTTTCTGAATTGGAACCATAACCCTGGTGTCATGTCTTACAAAATGAAGGACTACCACTTTTCCTCTCACCAAAGACCGGATCCAAACTTACAAAAAAAGGGAGTTTTAAGGAAGGTTTCATGGATCACATATTCCCTCATCAACATGGAATGCTAGTTCCAGTGGGGATCTGTCATCAGAAGTCTAGGTCTGGCCCTTTGTCTTCATTGACTAGATCCAGAATTCAGAGTTTTACTCAATTTCCATGTGTTTTAGTCAGATTGTGGCTACTTACACACACTGCAAACACTCAGATATTCATTAGAATCAGTGCTAATCACCATCCAGTCTGAAGAGTAATGATACTTCTGATGGTGCCACTTGGTTGAGTATACAAGCGCGTGAGTTTACAGTACAAACATTCCCTCTATCCATGTGTTAATCTAGACTTCTGTACATTCAGGAATTTGCATGCATTTTGATAGCATAGAAATCCGACCCCATATTCCTAATGCAGTGGGCTACTGGGACTAATTGTAAGTTGTCTCATTTAATTATTTACTTTTATGGTAAAGGCAACCTGTAGCACTCCAGATGTTGTGAAACTTCCAGTCCCAGTACTGCCCCTAGGGCATTTGAACTGGGGCCTACTCTATTAGTGTGCTGTGGCTCTGTAGATGATGCTGCTTATAGTGGCGGAGGTTGATTCCAGTCGACCCAATGTAACCGGTCAATTAGTGGTTTCTCACAGAAGCTTCTGTGAGAAAGCACTATTTCCATAAGTGCTCCGGTTACCTGGCAATGCCTGTATATGGAAGTATAAGGAGTTAAAAGCATGTGCACACCGCATCTCACTCACAGCAGGATCGGTAGAGAGGAAGTGAAGGCATTGCGTGCGTTACCAAGTCTGATGTGTAGGAACCGCATTTAGACTGGAAGTGCCTGTGTCATTAACTTTGCTGACCCGCTAAGGTAGCATTATTACAATAAATACAACAGCCATTTGCAAGCTGCCCGAAGCATCCACACTGTTAACAGGAAAAGCCTAAGGGCCCAATTCAATTAGCCTTCCACTGGCGTTATTTGCGGTGCAAAGCTAATTCTGCTAATTTTTTGGGGGAGATATTCATAAAAAATTGCTTATATGTCCTATCGTATATGACGGGAAACAGTGTACCACAAGCTTTTTCTCGTCATCGCGGCTAGTTTAATCGGGCTCTGAGTGTTTTGTTTTCCATTACCACATTGTAAGGAGAAAACCCTGAGGAGTTGTTCTATAAGTAGCTACTTTTTTTTTTAGATACCAACAGTGGTTTGTGTTTGCACTTCGGGGCTAGCAACCATTGCCGCTGGCATTCTATTATTCATCCTGATCTGTATAACTTGATGAACATTTTATGAACGTTTAATATTCATTCTTTATCATTGCCATTGTTGTGTATACTGCACTTACAAGCATAAATGCATTCTGTCTTTGCTTTTTGTTTATGTTGCACATTGCTTGTGTTATAGTTTATTTAGCAATCTATCCAGTTTTTGTTTATTCAATCAGTTGCAATTTTTATAGACTGTACATTTTAACTGAACAAGAAAAAGTTTTTCATATGAGTTATTCAGCGCTGGAAATACTAATTATGTTCAATTTCAGAGAACTACTATACAATCTTCTGCAAGTTCTGTAGAAGTTATTGCAACAGTGGGCTGGATCCAGACTTAGGGCCTGATCCAGACCTACGCTCGCAGGCGATCTAACGCTGATCGTAAGCATAAAATTGCCATAAAAAACGCACTGCGCATGTGCATAGTGACAACTTCCGGTCGTACCAAATACCTTTTCGTAGTGGCGATTCGGGCATCCGTATTGTTTGCGTATTTTCCGACGACGGGGCGTGTTTATAGTACGAAGTTAGTACGGACGCTGGAGTTAAGGAATGTAGGCGGGGGTAGCCATTTAAATTGTACAGTATGGGCGTGCTTAGGCCGCTACGAACAGCGCATCGCTACGAAAATACGTACGAACACATGGAAAAGTTAGGGTAGGGTTCGGCGGGCGTACTGAAAGGAAGGTAAGGGGAGTGTCGTGGGAGTGAAAGTTTTTACGCTGGAGCGGTAATACGCTCTGCTCTCAAGCGTAGGTCTGGATCAGGACCTTAATTATTCAGTAAGGCAGGTAAACCAGTCCAACGGTTATTCCTGGGTATCCTGGGCCCCTACACTCCTAAGGGCCAGGTATGAGCTAAGCTTTTGCTATTTGAGCATGCTGGGAGTTGTAGTTTCACAAAACCTGGAGTTCATATACCTAAATTATGGCTTTATATACTATTATCTACAATAACTATGAATTTATTGTGGCTGTATTTTAGGCTCAGCACCAAATTGATGTGAACAAACCATTCTGGATCCTGCGACTGGTCAGTGAGGCAAGTGAGGCGGACACACTAGAAGTAAAGAAAGACACAGAGCGTCTAGATGAAATAAGAGCCATGAAATATGCTTGGGAGTTGGCAGAACCAGGTCGAGGTGTCAAGGTAACATAAACAATAGATTAATCTGCAAATATAAAAATAGCAATTGAGAATGCTTTATAGGTAAAGGATCAGATCCAGACTTACAAAATGTGGGTGTTTTCCTAACACTGGACTGGATTAACACTTAAGACGTTCTGGCTTCTTAAGTGTGGTTATTGAAGAATTAACCTACTATGCAGGGCCGGATTATCCATGGTGCGATCGAGGTGGTCGTCCCTGGGCCCTCACAAACTGCAGTTACAGAGGATGGATGTAAGTGATTGAAATTCTCCTCTTAAGCATAGTGTATCGCAGCCGCCGTCATATTTCGGCAGCTGCGATAGTGTGCTTAAGAGGAGGATGTCAATCACTGACATCCATCCTCTGTCACTGTAGCTGGGGCGCATGGGGAGAGCAAGGAGGCGGAGCCTTCACATAGTGCTCCTGCCCCCTGCCTGTACAGAGCTGGCTGTGCTATGCACACGTGAGCGTCCGAATTCTTCAGAGAGCACACCATGGAGGACAGAGCCGGAGGAGAGGCAGCAAAGGTAAGTGTACTATACAGTTTTTAAACAATGTGGTTGAAGAATTGGTATTTCAACATAGAGGGGACACAAAGGCTGGGTGGGCACAAATAAAAAGGGGGCAATAAGGTTTGCTGAAAACACATAAAGGTGACAATCAGATTGGCTGGATACAAAGAAGGGGCAATAATACTGGTTGGACACAGAAGGAAGGGGCAGAAGGCTGGTTGAATACAGAGAAGGAGGAGGTATAAAGCTGACTGGACACAGAAGGAGGGGTAATAAGACTGGTTGGACACAGAAGGAGGGGCAATAAGGCTGACTAGACGGAATTAAATAGGGGGCAATTTTGCTGTATGTTAATGTGAAGCAGGGGCCTCCCACGATTTAGTTGCCCAGGGGCCCCCATAGACCTTAATCCGGCTCTGCTACTATGTAGTAGGTCACTTACGCAATCTACGTATCACTTAGGTAGTTGGTTAAGTAGAAAGAGGCGTGCCACGGCAGCCTTGGAGAGTTTTTAAGAAGAAGTGGGTGGGGGGAGGTATGTAAAGGAGCCAGGGAGGGCTCAGTGAGCCATTCTCTGTGCGTATTTTCCTTCTTAAGAAGGAAAATACGCATGGTTACTAAAGGTAGCCTGTGGCACTCTTAAGGCTTCTAAAAATGGTGGCAGTTGTGGGGCTGGACGACTAACTCACTCTTAAATTTGAATATGGTTCACTAGGTTTGAAAAGTATCTGCTTTTTGAATTCTGTGCATAGGCATATAAGAGCGCTGTAATCATAATGTATTTATGCAATCCAGCAAGCCGATCCTTTCCTACAGTAGGTTTCTGATGGAGGGTGGGTGCAAAACTTTCCATGCATCCCTATTCAGTGAGCAAGCATCGGATATCTTAAAATAGAAGCTTTGGGTTGGACCTCCATGCGAACAAGGGGTGTGGCCTTCCATGCGTTCATACAGCTGCATGCAGTGTAAATGGAAGTCTGGATGTGATCCAATGTTTTCAATGTTCCATTTTATATTCTGACTTTTTCATCAAGAAATAAACAATTGGAAATTGTATTTGTAGGCTTTGCAGTCACGTTTGCAGTATGTGAACAAGTATATGCAAAAAACTGCTGATGATCGTATAGAAGATGTTGCTCATATTCCTACTGGACAAGAAGGTAAACATTGTGTGATTAGCTGAAAAGGAGATATATTTGGCCTAACTCAATTGACCACGATGATGAAAAAAAGCGCGAAGTGTGCTTATATCCAACTATTATGGTAGCCAAAATTCACGGATTTTAATAAGCACCTCTATGGGGTACGAGATAAAATCCACAATGTAATTTTGCGACCAAAGCATTGCAACCAGGCTTCACAGTCTTTTAAATATGCCCCATTGTATTTTAGGCAGCTTAAATTTTGCTTTAGTTTTTTTGGGTTGATCGACAATCTTAGGTCTTAGTAATCATAAATAAATGTTTTATGCATCTTTCTTTGTCATTAGTTTAAACTATTTTAATTAGAATCTAATTATAATAATACTAATAACTTCTGATCATGTGGACCATCATCCCTAGACTTTAACACAACAGTAAGTATTAGAAGTGTAAGTGGAAAACAAAAGCAAAGTGTGCATGCGCAGCCAATAAACTTCAAGCATGGATCTGGATCCTCAGGATCCAGGCTTCCGCTTTGTAAGCCTTTCCGTTAGCAGGGACTGGGCGACATGCATAGAGCTTGTATGCATGGTGGGAGGGTATTTAAATTGTACAATTAGGATTTGGTTAAACCCTTACATACAATCCTTATTTACGCATGGGGCCGATGTGTAAATATAAAGTTCGGGGCCTGTCGTCCAAAGTCTTGTGCGTCCAAGGGGAGTGATCTTCCCTTGCATGCTCGGGACTTAGGATGCACAATGATGTTTTTGGAACTCTGCTGCCACTGACAAAAACAAACCAAATGCCAATAAAAAATTATAAATGGTCTTACTGAATAAATAAAATTTTTGTAAATCACAATAATCCAAAAGTGTATAAATAAATATAGAATGTGCGGCACACAAAAGATTAATCAATAAGTGACTTGCATATAATAAATATGGATACAGTTGGGCTCATTTATATATTTTCCAAAATCAGGGAAATGTCTGCCATACATGGCATTCCCACCTGCTGGGGAAAGTTTAATGGGGATTAAGAAATCATTAAAAGTTGTTTACTTATCATTTAGCAGCTACTAGCTTCTTACAAGATCGGACAATGGAGATGACATTACCCATTCTGTGTCCTACAGAGAAAGAGTATAGGACTCATCCTGTGAATTGAAACAGCTCCATTGTCTGATCTCTGCAGGATGCCAACTGCTTTTAAATGGTAAATAAACAACGTTTTAATGATTTACTAATAGGCTACAATCTTGCTTTCCCACCATATCGGGAGCCTCACTATCTGTCACTGTCTATTCCAATTCACAGAACCTGCCTAAAAGTCCATTCACTGGTAGGGGGATATCCTATAATGGCCACTTGTAAAGTAATTGTAAGTCTCTGTGATCAGAAAAGTCCAGAAGGAACAAAAATACCCTAAAACCCTAACAAACCCCTAAATCTAGTAAAAAGATTAATTTATTACAACTTAAATAATAGACAGGCCTAATAGGGTGGTAAACAGTGCTCCTCCCACTGATTTATCCATGCACTTCTATTATTTTATTTTCCATATAATATCTTTTACATTTTCATACCATCACTTCTACATATTCACTTTGACCTATGACTGGCAGTGCCACTTGCTCAATTCCACAGATATGAGTTATGTGGTACAGTAATAATGTTTCCCTTACTCATTAAAGACCGGATCTAGACCCAGTTCCATATGTTAGAAGTTACATTAGCGTAACATCTGGCACGTGCATGCGGCAATATTACTTGACAGGTGACTTACGCAACAGACTTAATTCTGGATCTGGCCTTATGATCTAATTGCTTTGAGTAACAGTTGAATGAAGTTGAATTGAGCCATTTGTCTACTCCCTTGAAGGAACAGACTTACATATCTGATTAATTATGTGGTGTGTGTGTGTATGTGACTGTTTTTCTCTTCTGTTGTTATATAATATGCATATATTTATATATATATATTGTGATAAAGATGCACATCACATGGAGGAATTTGAGGTAAAATCTTTTATTCCACAGCAGTCAGACAGCATACCAGGTAACAGCAGTGCAGCGTATAAAGTCACAGCATAATTCATAGACACTGCACAGACTCTTCAAATGTTCCAGAATTCCCTATGCTAACCCAACCCCCGGCCTATCACTTGGGCAGCTATTCCGCCATCAAGAGTCCTGACCCTCTGTCTCTGAAACACTTATATCCTGAGAGCACAGGTGCTGTTGATTAGCCCAAGCCTGATCACACCCAGGTTCTATACTGCTGCTCCAAAACCTGTTCAGGATTCTCCACATTACTCTCATGTGGAGATATTCTGTCTTTGTCACACCCCACATTACTTTCATGTGGAGATGTGTTGTCTCTATCACACTCCTTCCCCCTTAGCTTCAACCACCCTGGTGAAGCGAACAAATTTTCAGGCGAGCTTTCCACCTCGCCCTCTCCCTCTTCCTCCTCCCCTAGCTTCACCATAGGGTTGTTTGGAGGATTGGGACCTACAAACCTCCTGGAATGGACATCCGCATTGAGGTGCTGTTTCACCGGACGATGCCGCACCTCAAACTTAAATGGCTGTAAGGCTAAAAACCAACGGGTCACATGAGCATTCACCTCTTTTTCGTGTACATCCATTTCAAGGGAGCATGGTCTGTAACAAACACGAACTCCTGTCCCAACAAATAATATTTTAAGGACTCCACGCCTATTTAATTGCCAAGCATTCCTGTTCTACAGTGGAATACTTGCGCTCTCTGGGAAGTAATTTACGGCTAAGGTATAGGACCGGCTTTTCCTCACCATCCACCTCCTGTGAAAGGACTGCCCCTAATCCTGTCCCAGAGGCTTCTGTCTGCAACAAACGGTTTTGTAAAATCAGGAGCTTGCAAGACAGGCTTTGTACATAAAGCTTTTCTTAGGTCTTGCCAAGTGTTTTCCACTAGTCTGGACCACGTTATTTTGTCCAGACACTTTTTCTTAAGACTTAGTTAGTGAAACCGCTCTAGTGGCAAAATCACGTATGAGCCTGTGATAATACCCCACTAGACCGAGAAACGTCCTAAGGTGCGACTTATCTTTGGGTTTGGGCCAAGCGAGAACCGCTTCGACCTTGCTAGGCTGAGGTTTAACCTGTCCCCTGCCCATAATGTACCCTAAATATTTGGCTTCTATCATACCAATGGCACATTTCTCAGGGTTGGCGGTAAATCCATGTTCCCTTAGAGACTTCAAAACGGCCTCTACCTTTGCTAGGTGGAATTCCCAGTCAGAGCTAAAAATTACATCTAAATACACAACTGCATATTCCCTGTGGGGCCGCAGCAACTTATTCATAGCTCTCTGAAAGGTTGGTGGGGCACCATGTAAACCAAATTGTAACCTTTTATACTGAAATAGGCCCTCTGGGGTAGAGAAAGCTGTTTTTGCCTTAGCAGCTTCTGTTAAAAGAATCTGCCAATATCCCTTTTTCAAGTCAAGTGTGGTAAGATACTGACTCTTGGCTAATTTCTCTCTCAACTCATCATTCCGGGGCATAGGGTACGAATCAAAGCGAGAGACCTGATTTAATTTGTGGAAGTCATTACAGAATCTTACCGCACCTAGGTACTAAAACAATGGGATTATTCCACTCGCTACTTGATTCCTCTATAAACCCTAGGTGAAGCATCTCTTCTACCTCTTGCTTTATCAGTGCCCATTTTGCCTCGGATATGCGATATGGCCTTTGTTTGATGACCACCCCGGGTTGAGTCACAATATCATGTTGAATGATCTGTGTCTTTCCCGGAATGTCAGAAAACACATCTTGGAACGTTACTACTAAATTCACAGCTTCCTGTTTCTGTCCAGGACAAAGTGTGACTTCAATGGGTACCTGGTTCTGGAACCTTTTTTGCAACTAAAGAGGACTGACTGGCACTTTCCTTCCAAGGTTTTAACAGGTTCACATGGTAGATTTGTAACTCTTTCCTTCTACCCACCTGTCAAACTTTGAAATTGACTGGTCCCACCACCTCTATGATCTCATAAGGGCCCCGCCATTGAGCATACATCTTACTTTCTATAGTGGGCACAAGCACTAACACCTTGTCTTCCGGTTTAAAGGACTGATTAACTGCGGTGACGTCATAACTTTGTTTCTGACGTTGCTGAGCCCTTTCCATATGTTCGTTCAGGAGTGACGCGATTTGCCTAAGACGGCCATACAATTGGGACACAAACTGAACGATATTAGGGTCCTGACAGGGTTGTTGTTCCCACCCTTCTTTCAACAAATCCAGAATCCCTCTGGGTTGCCTCCCATAGAGGAGTTCAAAGGGACTAAACTCTGTAGAAGATTGGGGTATCTCTCTGACCACGAACATCAAATAGGGTAGAAGCAAATCCCAGTCTCTCTTTTCTTGAGACACTGCCCTCTTTATCATTTGTTTAAGGGTTTGATTAAACCTTTCTACCAGACCATCGGTTTGTGGGTGGCACACCGAGGTGGTAATTCTGTCTACCTTTAACAACTGGCATAAATCTTTCATCAGTTTAGAAACAAACGGGGTACCTTGGTCAGTTAGGACCTCCTTTGGTATTCCTAGACGAGTATATAGAAGTAGTAGCTCTCTGGCAATAGTGCCAGATTTCATATTACGTATAGGTATAGACTCCGGATATCTGGTGGCATAGTCCACTACCACTAGTATGTATTGGTGCCCTTGAGCAGATTTCTCCACTGGCCCTATCAGATACATACCAATTTGTTCAAAAGGCACGGAAATGACAGGGAGGGGTACCAGTGGAGCCCTAAATTCTGGTTGAGGGGCCGTCTTTTGGCACACGCCCTAAATTCTGGTCGAGGGGCCGTGTTCTGGGTATTCCTGACATTTTCTCTTGACTGAGGCATAGATGCCTGGCCAAAAGAACCTCAACTGTATACGTTGGAGTGTTTTCTGCTCCCCTAAATGGCCTCCCCACAAATGCGCATGTAACACCAAACTTCTAACACCAAATGCTCAAGTTTTTGGGGAACTAACAATTGTTCTACTCTTTTCCCCTGGAAAGTAGTAACACGACATAGCAGATCATTTTTCAACATAAAATATGGCACACCTCCAGATGGTAAAGCAGCAATTACTCTATTATTAACCACTTTTACAGTCTCAAAGGCCTGTGCCAGATTGCTGTCGTCGCATTGGTCTCGCCCAAAGTCCTGCAATGATACTTTCTCACCCACAGGGTTCCATTGGGTCTCAGAGTCATTTTCCTGGGGTAGTTCTGTAGCTGCAGTAATTCTCCCGGATACCAAGCTTTGGTAGTCTCTGGCCTGTGACATGCCTCCGCGGCTGACTTTTGTCAGTGTTATGCCATGTAACCAGTTCCTGCAGCAATGGAAAGTCATGACCCAGTATTAGTGAATAAGGAGGTTGGTAGGTCACTGCAGCCACCACCATCAATGGCTGGCCTTGTACGGTCAGGGGTAAGTACACACGTGGGCACTCCTCAATGTCGCCATGGACACATACCACTCTGACAGGAGGCAGGACCTTGGCGGTACCTGAAGGAACCAGGTTGGCTGCAACCATGGTGAGCTCACTGCCAGTATCCACCAGTGCCCAGATCTCTCGGCCCTCCAACTGTACCATTATCCTGAAGGGGGTGGACTTCGCCTGGGACACACCCGCAGCCACCATGCTGACCCTCAGTTTATCCGCCTTTCCCGCACTGCAAGCCATTGGCTCTCACCGTTTTGGGCAGTCCCGCTGCACATGACCCGGTTCACCGCACTCAAAGCACACTGTGGGAGACGGGGCCTTTGGCTTGATGACTGGAACTTGAGTTCGGGGCTTTGGTACTGGTACAAATCCTATTCGGGCTTTGCTCATTTTTCACAAAGTCAGGTGCCGCTCAATAACCACTACCAGCTCCTCATATGTCTGGGGATCAGCCTGAATGTCCCACAGCTGCACCGAGTGGTCCAACACCCGCATAGCCTGGTGTAGTGCAACTCTCTCCACAATTTGCGCTACCGAGTTTTTATTTGGCTGCAACCAAGTGTTAGCCAGCTGGGCATGTTTGGCCAGCTGAATCCTGGGAGGCTCAGAACCTTCAATTCTCCAGTCATGGAATTCTTGGGCTTTGCTGGGGCCTGTCAATCCAATCCCATTCAGTATAGCCTTCTTAAGGTCAGGGTAGGAATGTAACTGGGCCACAGACATATCCACATAGGCTCTCTGTGCCTCTCCTGTCAAACAAGGAGCCAGTTTGTCAGACCACTCCTCTTCAGGCCATTCCAATCACATGGCCATGCGCTCAAATGTGCAGAGGAATGCCTCCATGTCATCAGCTTAAGTCAGCTTAGACAGCCTCTCTTGCTCCTGCCCACCTTTCTTCAGCTCTTTAAGCTCATCATCTGGACCTGAGCTTGTTGTCCAGTAGCCACTTCAGAAAACTTTTCATACATCATCTGGACCTGAGCTTGTTGGTTCTGTAATTGGATTTGCTGACCGGCAACCAGGGTTTGCTGACCGGCAGCCACTACAGATAATTTTTTCAGCATTTCCTCCATATTAAGGGTAAACTTAGGAGGCTTACCTGACACCTGTCTGCTTTACTGGCCACTATTAACACAAACTGCAAACAATTTGCTAATGACTCAGTGGCCCTTTAAGACTGCTTCTCACACAATTCTCATTAACCCCACGTTGCCCTGTCCTTCATCACAGGCACAACAAAACTGGGGTAAACAGTTTATTAAGCACCACCTTTCTGGCCCCAGATCATCTGCACAATGTATGCTTTAAACACAACTTTGTCAGTTTTTAAAACACAAATACAGTAGCTGTCTTACCCGGGGTTCTCTGCAGTGTACGGTTTCCAGCTGAGATGTGCCCCACGTTTCTGGGCGCCAATTGTGATAAAGATGCACATCACATGGAGGAATTTGAAGCAAAATCTTTTATTCCACAGCAGTCAGACAGCATACCAGGTAACAGCAGTGCAGCAATAAGGTCACAGCATAATTCATAGACACTCCACAGACTCTTCAAGTGTTCCAGAGGTCCCTATGCTAACCCAACCCCCGGCCTATCACTTGGGCAGCTATTCCGCCATCAAGAGTCCTGACCCTCTGTCACTTAACACTTATATCCTGAGAGCACAGGTGCTGTTGATTAGCCCAAGCCTGGTCACACCCAGGTTCCATACTGCTGCTCCAAAACCTGGTCAGGATTCTCCACATTACTCTCATGTGGAGATATGCTGTCTACCCATGCGTGACGTCACGATGTCACACGCATGAAGCAGGGTAATTTGACCGCAGGAGTCCGGCAGCTGTTAGATCTCTGACAGTCTGCCGGCTCCAGACGCACTGATTCTTGTGTGCCTGGAGCCGGCATACTGTCAGAGATCTGACAGCTGCCGGACTCCTGCGGCCCCACTTGGTCCGTTTGGAACCTGGAGCTCGAGCTCCAGTTGCTCCGCCCTCCCTACACCCCTGAGAAGGAGATCTCTGGTTTACAACTGCAGTCAGGGAGATGCACACCAGAGATTAAAGAGCTACATGCGCCTCGGGAGCCACAGATGGGCCACCCCTGCCTTAAGTGATCCATACGGATCTGCATTCTCTCAGCACGCACATCCAGATGGAATGCCCAATGCTCACAAAATTTCTCCAATAGCGGCGCTTGGATTTAGTTACTTGTAAATTATATAAATTCAATGTCTTTACACCAAAAATACTTAGAATTTATTTATATCAGGTTGTAAAAATATATATATTAAAAAACCTTGTATGTATATATATTTATATATATACAATACCAGTCAAAAGTTTGGACACACCTTCTTATTCAATGGTTTTTGTTTATTTATATTATTTTCTACTTTGTAGATTAATACTGAAGACATCAACTATGAAAGAACACATATGGTATTATGTTGTCAACAAAAAGTGTTAAACAAATCAAAATATGTTTTATATTTTAGATTCCTCAAAGTAGCCTCCTTTTGCTTTCTCTCAATCAGCTTCATGAGGTAGTCTCCTGGAATGGTTTTCCAGCAGTCTTGAAGGCATTTCCAGAGATGCTGGGCACTTGTTGGCAGCTTTTCATTCACTCTGCGGTCCAACTCATCCCAAACTATCTAAATTGGGTTTAGGTCAGGTGATTGTGGAGGCCAGGTCATCTGAAGAAGCACTCCATCACTTTCCTTCTTGGTCAAGTAGCCCTTACATAGCCTTGAGGTGTGTTTGGGGTCATTGGGCCTGATCCAGACCTACGATGTTACACTGAGCAGTCTAACGCTCAGCATAACATCGCTGCACACCCCCGACACTTGAAGGCTACCCTAACTTCAGCCGGTGTAAGCGAGTGTTAATACGCTGGGATGTGTTGCAACGCAAACACCGCCCTCCCAGCCTCATTACCGTCCCTCCCCCTGCCTACCTGCACTAACTGCAGCGTAGTAACGCTGGGGGGACACCCCCCTCCAGTGCTACTACGCTGCTTCTATGGGCGCCCAATCATTGATCAGGCGTTGCCGTAGCTACGCCGGGCAACATCTGCCTGGCGCATGCGCAGATCGGCTTTTCAGCCGATCTTACGCTTACGCACGCCATAGTTAGTACGGCGGGCGTGGGTCTGGGTCAGGCCCATTGTCCTGTTGAACAACAAATTATGGTCCCAGTAAGCGCAAAGCAGATGGAATGGCATGGCGCTGCAGAATGCTGTGGTAGCCATGCTGGTTAAGTGTTCCTTGAATTTTGAATAAATCACCAACAGTGTCACTAGCAAAGCACCCCCACACCATCACACCTCCTCCTCCATGCTTCACAGTTGGAACCACACATGCAGAAACCCTCTGCTCACCTTCTCTGCGTCTCACAAAGACACGGCGTTTGGAACCAAAAATCTCAAATTTGGACTCATCAGACCAAAGTACAGATTTCCACTGGTCTAATGTACATTCCTTGTGTTTCTTGGCACAAACAATTATCTTCTTGTTACAGATAAGCAAAAAAGAAAAAATCCCCACAATAGGCATTTGTAAAAATATATATAAGCCACTAATCTATAACTAACACTCTTGGCGCAGCTGGGTTAGGGGTCGTGACTCCCCAACAGAGTACAAGCAAAAAGAAAAAAACAAAAACCAGCGCTGACAAGGTGACTCAATAGTCTAAATAAATAATGTCCTGGCAACCTGCCAGTGACTTACGAAATAAAAAAAAGACACAAAAAATATATATTCAGTTTTGTAGCTAAAATATTTTTCATCATCTCAAGACTATATTCTGTAGCGGACACTGGTGTGCTATTTCTTGTGAATAGTCTGACCTTTTAATACATGTAACTAATTTTGTTGTTTTTTTATTGTCTATCTGGTACCAGTTTATTTGTTTCTATTAAATATAGTTTCTGATAAATAAGGAAGCCCTTTTTACATTTTTTATTTGATTTTTATTACTATTTTTATTTATTTATATTTTTTATACAAAATTGAATATATTTTTTGTGTCTTTTTTATTTTGTAAGTCACTGTCAGGTTGCCAGGACATCATTTATTTAGACTATTGAGTCACCTTGTCAGCGCTGGTTTTTGTTTTTTTCTTTTTGCTTGTACTCTGTTGGGGAGTCACGACCCCTAACCCAGCTGCGCCAAGAGTGTTAGTTATAGATTAGTGGCTTAGACTATTGAGCCACTTTGTCAGTGCTGGTTTTTGTTTTTTTCCTTTTTGTTCTTCCTCTTGTTGTTCATCCTCAGTAGTGGCTTTTTCACAACAATTCGACCATGAAGGCCTGATTCACGCAGTCTCCTCTGAACAGCTGATGTTGAGATTTGTCTGCTACTTGAACTCTGTGAAGACTTTCTGTGGGCTCTAATCTGAGGTGCTGTTAAGTACCGGTTTTTGAGGCTGGTATCTCTAATGATCTTATCCTCTGCAGCAGAGGTAACTCTTGGTCTTCCTTTCCTTGGGCGGTCCTCATGAGAGCCAGTTTCATCATAGCATTTGATGGTTTTTGCAACTGCACTTGAAAATACATTCAAAGTTCTTGAAACTTTCCATATCGACTGACTTTCACGTCTTAAAGTAATGATGGATTTTCGTTTCTCTTTACTGAGTGGTTGATGCCATAGTGTCGATTTCAACATTAGTCAAATAGAGGTGTCCACTGTGTACAAACCCAACCTCTGCACAACACAACTGATGGTCTCAAACACATTAAGAAGGCAAGTAATTCCACAGATTGACTCTTGACAAGGCACACCTGATAATTCAAAACCATTCCAGGAGACTACCTCATGAAGCTGACTGAGTGAATGCCAAAAGTGTGCAAAGCTGTCATCAAAGCAAAAGAGGGCTACTCTGAGGAATCTAAAATATAAAACATATTTTGATTTGTTTAACACTTTCTTGTTGACAACATATTTCCATATGTGTTCTTTCATAGTTTTGATGTTTTCAGTATTAATCTACAATGTAGAAAATAATTAAAATAAATAAAAACCATTGAATGAGAAGGTGTGTCCAAACTTTTGACTACATATAATGTCATAAACCTGGCACTCTCCTCTGTGTTGCTCAGGGTGCACTCCCGTTATCAAGTAAACACACAGGATTAGTGGAAGTCACTCATGAGGCTTATAATAGTAAGAAATTACCTGTCCAGTCATTTATTTCAAAGTACAGCCGACGTTTCAATCAAGTGCAGATTTTCATCAGGGCAAAGAAACATCAGCACTAAAACATCAAAAGCTATAGAATAAATAGATAAAAGAAAATAAGGACTCACCAATGTGATGCCGCCGCACATGCCTCCTGACCGGAAAAACTGATCACGATCGTCCCGCCACGTTGTGACAGACAAGCAGGGCAGGTTCCCAGTCTCCGTCAGTCATCGGCCGGGGCGGTACTATAGTAACTAAATAAACAAAACAGCGTGGAGAGAACAGAATGAATGATCAGTGCAAAGTATGCAGGCTGTTACATAGAGAATGAAAGAACGAATATATGAGGAGCAGATATACAGTTAACAGCAAAAGTACTGAATTTCATCTTCATCTCCAACATTATATATATGTATACTTTCAGAAATGGTGTTACATATAAATGCCCTTTTTTAATTCAATATTATATCAAGATTAAAGGGAATTACTATGGTTTGGATGCCTGAAGTGTGTCAGATTTCCCATCCATACATGTCTTGTGAGGGAAAATATTACATTGTTTATAATAAATTTAAAAAATGTAAACACTGTCATTTTAAAAAATAAGTAAATAAAAAGGGGGGGTCTAAAGCCTTGTTAGATGGTAAGTTTTCTGTATCTCAGATAGACTGCACTGCAGTAATATGATTTTATTCTTTATTTTGGAAAGAGCAAAGCTCATGGTTTAAAACTGCCATTTGGTATAATCAGCTTTACATAAGCTACAGGCATTTAGAGACTGCAAGGAAATCAATAGCATATAACACAAAGCATCGGGACTTTTATGCTATGATTTTAAGGGATGTGACTCATAGTTCTGATCATTTTAAAGATACTTTAAGTACATATTAAAAATCTTCATATTCTAAAGTGTAAAGTCTTAACTATAATAAGAGACTCAAAAATGTATTTAATTAAATAACTAAACAAAAACATTTTACTAAGGATTTTTAAAAAAAATATGGTCCTCAAACAAATATTGGTCAAAATAAGCGCCAATTAGAATCTCATATGTTATGACACCAAATCATCTAATAAGACTGTGCACAATTAAAATATACCACAATTTTATTATGAAATATTAGTCATTCTTGTCATTTATCATTAAAGGATATAATGCCTGATTCACAGTTAAAAATCTGGGTGGTTTAAGGTGCGTATATTTAAGAAGGGATATACTGCGCATGTGTAGAAACTTTTTTACGCAATCTATGTTGGATTTGGGAACACAAATGCCGTGATTCAGCATTACGAACCTAAAGTCGCTAGATTCGTAGTAACGTACGCAAAAAGGGGCATGTCATGAATAATTAACTTGGCAGCAGAAGATAAGAAGATTGGGTGGAGGGAGGCATTTAAATGAGGAAAAGGAGGCGCGGTTATGCAGACACGTTCATAATTAGACGCCCTACGCACACAAATGCGAACCTACAGTTAAGGGAGCCCTATGGCACTCGTAAGTCTCTTAAGAACCTGAAAACCGGGGTTGTGTTGAGGGAGTTGCCTTGCTACTAGTTGCGTCTATTTAAGAACCTAATGCGTTCTTAAGTGTGAATTCAACTCATAATGTTTACGAATAACTGGATGTATGAAGCCACTGTGTATGTCTCATTGGACACAACACTGGCAGCTATCTGGAGAGGATCTTACAATTAATATATGGTTTGGAAGTTGTGGGGAATAGAGCAGATGTTTTCATTCAAAATTACATTTGTAGTTGAAATTCTTACTATAAATGTATACTTAGTAGAATAATTAACTCAATCTTGTTTACCATTGCTTACAGTTATTTCACCTACTAAAGTTCAGGAACCACACTCAATTGATCTACACAGGACAGCTCCAAAAACACATTTTAAACCATTAGACTTGACTCTTTTTATGAGGTAAGTAAGTCACGGAATAATTAGTATAAGGCAGTGGTTCTCAACTAGTTACCAGCTATGGAATCAGGTCAAGTACCACTTGCATATCATATAGATACATACCCACTACGTACATGAAAACTTGATTTTTTATTTACATATCTTTGTAATGATATTGAGGTATATTTTCTTTACCTATTACATTTTCTTTACGTATTACCTACACCCGATTTACGCACACAAAGGGCCTGATCCAGACCTACGCTGATGCGCTGTGCTTACTAAAGCACAGCATATCAGCGTTCACTTTCCCTGACACTCCCCCTGTGCGGGCATATGACCCCTTCCTTATGCCGGCTGAAGGCTACCCTAACTTCAGCCGGCGTAAGGAAGGGACCATACGCTCGCAAAGGAGCGTATGGCCGCCTAGCCCACCCTCCCAGCCTCAATAAACTAGATCCCCCCGCCCACCTACACTAACCTGAACGTAGGGACGCTGGGGGACGTCCCCTCCAGCTTCCCTACGGCGCTGCTACGTACGCCCAATCCACGACATCTGCCCGGCGCATGCGCAGATCAGCTTTTCAGCCGATTTTACGCTTCATCAATGTTCAATCAGGAAAAAATAAAGACAGATATTATATCAAGGAACAAAAGAGAGGTCCATCGCTTCAAACAAACATTATATAACACTATGTGTCAGCACATACTGTATATAAAAGGGTGGTTTAGTTCACAATATAGCTATATTGGGTTAAGCTCACCTGCCCAGCATCAAGGCACTTCCTGTAGGTGTAGGTGTTGCTATATGTGTGCACAGGAGGTCTGTATTAAGACTACTGCAATTTGATATTATATCAGCAAAGCCACCAATAAGCTTGAAATAATTTAAATCTATGTTGCATTGGGCCTAATCCAGACTAACGCTTGCCGGCGTTAAAACGATGGGCGCAAGCATAAGATCGGCTGAAAAGCCAATCTGCGCATGCGCCAGGCAGATGTTGCCCGGAGTCCCCCAGTGTTACTACACTACAGTTAGTGCAGGTAGGCGGGGGGAGGGTAATGAGGCTAAGAGGGCGACGTTTGCGTTTCAACGCCACTGCCCCAGCATATTAACACTCGCTTATGCCGGCTGAAGTTAGGGTAACCTTCAGCCGGTGTAAGCGAGTGTTAATATGGCAGGACAAGGGGGAGTATCGGGGGTGTGCTGCGATGTTACGCTGAGCGTTACACCGCTCAGTGTAACATTGTAGGACTGGATCAGGCCCATTGTCACTATGTCTAATCTGTTTCTGAATCTTTCCTGCGCTTTGTCTGTGTCTTGTTCTCCACTCCCTCCACTTTGTCTCATTCCTTATGTTTAGTATTGAATTTTGGGTTTAGGATTGGAATTGGGGTTATTATAATGTCAAACACTGGCTCGTATTCAGACTTGCGTTTTCTGGGGCTGTCCGTCCATAAATAAGCGTTTTTTGTAGTTACTGGGCATGCGTAGTAATTTTTGTACGCTATTTACGCTATTCTTAAAGACCACGTGTACGCAATCAACATAGCGAAAAGCTACTTAGATAGCGTACAAAAATTACTACACATGCCCAGTAACTACAAACGTTTATTTACGGACGGACGGACGGGCCCAGAAAACGCAAGTCTGAATACGGGCCTGTAAGTGTTGCAGACATTTGTCCAGATAATTATACTGTCAGATAGAGTGAAATTAAAGTTAACCTGTTGGCCATTTAGTGGCACCAGAAAATAACTGTTGACCTTACAACTATTTTTATTCCATATCACAACCATGGTGACTGAGGGAAAAGTTGTCAAGTAGCTAAAACACACATTTTTCTTCTTT
This sequence comes from Limnodynastes dumerilii, assembly GCA_011038615.1. Classification (NCBI taxonomy): domain Eukaryota; kingdom Metazoa; phylum Chordata; class Amphibia; order Anura; family Limnodynastidae; genus Limnodynastes; species Limnodynastes dumerilii. The sequence continues at coordinate 139,945 of WWET01003027.1, forward strand.
TTTTCAGAAAAACAAAACCAGAACCAATATTAAAAGATGAGCATGTGATTCAGCAAGAAGCATTACGTAAAGCAGAGGAAATTCAAAAATTTAGACAGCTTAGAGAAGAAATTAAAGAACAAAGGGAACAGGAACAAAATTCAAGGAATTTGCTGAAGCAGAAAGTCCTCCAAATGTATGAAGATTTACAGGTAAAATATTGGGCTTTACCAGTTAGTCTTTGTGATACAGAATGCTTACTGTGGTTTGTGTTCTGTTAAAGTTTGAATAGTTTTATGTTTACCGAGAGGATTGGGCACACAGAATGGTGTAGCACATCACTCTGTGTGCCCAATCTATATAACACTACTTTTTCCTCTTGCTAAAACTGATTTGCTGTTGAAGTGTTATTGGAGCACCTCTCTTTACCAGCATCATTGGAGAGCATTGTATCATTGATTAAGGTAATTGGGTAGTTAATAGATTTAATCCTAGTGCAGGGGAATTTCTCTCCTTGTTTGTGTTATAGTTTTATTTTTATAGATTGCTATGATTTGAGACAAGCAATAATTCTTAGATGAGAGAAATTAAGGGCAATATGATTCTACAATGCAGGGAAATAAGAAATATAAGAAAATGTGTTATAGAAAAGGAGAAATAAACTGGTGGAAGGTAAAAAAAAAAATAGAAAAAAAATGTAATAAAATAAAATAAACCCCTTACATTACTAAAATAAAGTATGCATGTAAAAAAAATATTTTCTTAACTAACAATGTTCCCTACATGAGTGCATTTACCTTTGGTGGTCATCTCTCCTAATTAAAGTGAAGTGTGTGCAATGTATCGTGTGTAAAAATTATAAAAAAATATTTGTACAGTCACTATTTGATGTCCGCATCTTGGGAAGCCTTCAATTCTTCTTATACTGATGCCTACTGGTCTTTTCTTCCTTGGATCGTCTTCTCCTGTTGACACGAAGCAGAAGATCTTCTGAACTCCATCGGGGCTTCTTCTTATGATGATCAGGTCACTAGGGGGCACTGTTTTTATACTACAGGTGACGTCAGTTACATTGGTCCTCTACTGTTTCTGACGTCACCTGTAGTATGAAAACAGTGCCCCCTAGTGACCTGATCGTCATAAGAAGATCTAGAAACTCTGGACGTATATGCAATACGTCCGGTGGTGTGAATCCGATCCTTAATTTCCAGCTCCTTCTTAACTCTGGATCCAGACCAATGTGTAAAGAGAAATTGAATAACATCAGAAAACAGAATTGTGGAATATTGTTTGGCATTGTGATAGGCTGAAGCAGAATACTGCAAACCATTAGGAAGTTAAAAAGAATGTTTTAAAATGACCTCAATCTGATTTTAGGTGATTCTGAAACAATCAGTTTGACAAAAAACCGCAGGTGGGAGCATCTCTTCCCCATTCCAAAGCTTGTAGCAGCATCAAAATGGCTAGAGAATGATTGCAGTACAGAACAGAGTGACTTTACATGAATTTGTGACTAATAATTGAACAGCGCTTGTACTGATAGTTATAAAACTAGTTTAAAAGTTTTTATTTTGTATTGCTGAAATATTTGTGAATAACAATTCGTTGTTTGAGTATCATAATTCTAATCAAACTAATAATTACTAATAGTAACTTCCACAGACGATCGCTGTTTGGAACGGATAGTCTTCTTGGTCACCTTATGTGATGCAACCTCAGCAGCAACAGCACCAAAACCTTCACTCACAGCTTCCTCAAGGGAGTCACTTCGGTCAAGAAATTCCAATGCAGGACTACCTCCCATCGCTAATGAGGATATTATTGGTGGAGACAGGACGGATTTGGAAATATCGCTCTCGCTGGCAGCTGATCCTTGACTGCTTGCTAAAACAGATGTTGCTGAATTGGATAACCAATTAGCATGGACACGTTTCAAATGACGTAAAAGGGAGGAGATGCCTAGATGTTTTATGTCCTTGCCTCTACTGACTTTGGGTCGGATTCACAGATCTGTTTTTACGTGGAGATGCGTGCGTATTAGGATCGGATCAACTGCACGTGCGTAGTCATTTTCTCCACTCAATTCACGTAGTATTTACACATGTATGTCTATTAGGTCTTATAAATCGCACTTAGGGACATATGTGCGGAGGGGCGGGGTTGAAGTCCTTACGTGGGGGGGCATTTGTGAGCGCAGGTAGATAGATACGCAAGTATGTACCTTAACATACATCCTTATCACGTATAGATAATGGTGGCGTAAGTCACCGACAACACGCCCGTGTGAGGGGCGTGTCATGGGTGTTGGTGGGTGTTACCTTGCTGCGTGCGTGCATATAATTGCGTACCTTTAAAAAACGGATCTGTGAATCCAGTCCTTTGCCTCTACTGACTTTGACACAATTGCCTTGACGACTGGGTAAAAATATTTAAGCTATATAGATTGATTAAGGTTAAAAATAATATAGTGTGTGACTAATTGAAATTGGAAAGATCACTCACAAGATGACAGGGGACTTTCGTAAGTCATTTGCGTAAGACCCCTGTCTCAGAACATCTGCGCATACGCATTTCATATGTTCCGCGTGCGTAATTACCATCGTACGTAACTTTGTTACTCTCATTTTCGCTCTCAGTGCTGGCCGCCAAACGTGAACTCATCCACATCCAATACTGCAACGCTAAAATATTTATTTTTATTTAAACACCCCTGTTAGTTATTCACACTCCTGGTCTCGCATTGCCTGGCACTACAGTCATATACACATTAATAAAAAAGGACTTTTTATTTTAAAACACGTTTATTTTCATTCTGCCAGCACTGATATGAACCCTTCTAGCGTCGGGCCGTTTAAACAATATGACTGCGGTTCATGGAGGATGGATAAAGATGGGCTTCTAGTTACAAATCAAGACTATGCTGAGAAACATCTAGAAGACTTTCTTCCTTTCTCCTTGGGCAGTCGTTGGCCTCACTCTCCAGTTGTAACATGGGATGCAAGAAATTGCTCCTAGCAATAAGGTCTGTTGTCTCTGAAAATGGTGCCCAATTCCAGTGTAGCTGTTAATTTGTTGGAGACACAGTTGGAGGCAACGATGTTAAAAAAGAGAACGAACTCTTTGAAAAGCATCGCTCAGGAATGCTCTCATCCTGCGGCGGACAGGACTTGTCCTCAGGCGCTTTGTATGTGCCTCAGGTTTTAGTGGGTACGAATATGGCTTCAACCAGGTGTCATCATCAGCCATTTCTGCACCTGCAGCGCCATCCTCATCACCCCAAGCTCGGTGGAATGTGACGTCAGAGTTCACTGTTGTTTTCACAGCTAGAACCCTGGTGCTGTTATCCGGGGAACTGTGACTCTGAGAACTGTAAGAGAGAAAGAGTTACTGTGTCATTGTCTATTAATTCAGGGCTGTAATACACATAAAGAACCTGATTAGAAAATAATATTAAGTTATAGCCACACAAAACTCCTACCCTACATCAGGTCCTTAATTTGAATCAACTCTACAAAAAGATCCTGTATGAAACTCACTTTTCCTCCGGCATGGACCTCGGCTGCCAGCGGTAGATGGTCATGGTGATGTCTTTGCCGACACGGGCTTTCTTTATTATCCTAAGGGAGTCTTTTAGGCTTAAGCCTAATGTCACTCTCCCTTGAAGGACAAATATTTCTTCACCTGTAGAAGAAAATACAATTGCTTAGACGGTCATGGAGCAGTACTTACGCCGTGTAAGGTTAAGGTGGGGGTCAGCAAGCGTAAAACAAGTTATCCATTGGCATATTACCCATCTGTAATCCACTCCGGTCGGCTGGTCCATCGGGGGTTATGGAAACTATTTCCAAGAAATTGCAGCTGTTTTTGATCAGCTCCAGGCCAAGATCTCCCTTGACCTTTGTTAAGGTGACAATTCTGCTGCAGCCCATGAAGGACATTCTCCCTCCAGACCTTCACAGCGCAGCAACAAGTAAAATATCTTTCTGGACAACACTACAAAAACAGGAGAGATGAGAGATTAGGATACATCCATTTCATCCATCACTACTACAAACCTATCTATGGCCTCTGCCCTGTATTTCAGTCATTGTGTGTTAAAGCTTTGTTACTGCAAGTTTTATTCATTTCACATGGATTATTATAAGAAGGAAAAGTGTAGCTGTTGCTCATAGCAACCAGTTTGATGTCCACATACTGTCTACACCATGGTAGCTGTAATCTGATTGGTTGCTATAAGCAAAACTTGACTTTCCAAAACTTTAATAATTCTAACCCTACAAGTACCAGCATGCTGACTGATAAGTAGATAAAGGAAAACCTTGCAAATTTGCCCTATCTCCAGCCATTGTTCTAAACAATGATTTTATTATGATGTCCAATAATAATAATAATAATAATAAAAACATTATAATAATTTGCACATATAAAAAAATCTTATTATTTATGACCATGGTGGCTGCAAAACTAGATCATTTTACATAAAGAATTAGCAAATTTGCCCTATCTCCAGCCATTGTTCTAAAAATAGGGGAAAGGCAGACCAGCAGGGCTGGTCTGCAACAAACAACGGATAACAATAAACGTGACGGAGGACAAAGGGGGATATACAGGACGGACAAGACTCACAATACAAACTAGGGCTAGTACTCACACACACAACCAGCGGTAACCCCCGAAGGGGTTAACAGATACAATCACTCAGGAAAGGTCAGGAATAAACAATTGGTAATAACACTAAGGAGGAAGGAAAGGGTTAAAGACACAAAAGGTACAAGGCAGGGTACAAGGCAGGACTGGATGGGCACTCAGAGATCAGAGGAAAAGACTAAGCCAAAGAGGAGGTAAGAGAGAGAGAAAGAAACTGCCAGCAAAGAGCTATAATCGGCAGAGAGCTGTAGGAGCTGCTGCCTTAAATAGTAGCTGGAGGCCAGAGATAGGCTGGGAGCAGCACGCGCCCTGACAGCAGCAGAATGCGTCCTGGTTACTATGGTAACCCCAGGACGCATGGGAGAGGAGACGGCGCCTGACGGGCGCTGGGGAGAGCGTCCTGGCTGCTAGGCAACAGCCAGGACTCGCGCCGGAGGCATGACAGGCTCCGACGCAGGGTCAGCGGGGGATGCGGCGCCAGAGGCACGGCGGAGGCTACCGCACGTGACAGTACCCCCCCCTTGATGAGGGGTTAACAGACCCCTAGGCCTGGGTTTACCGGGGAATCTATTATGAAAGTCTTTGATGAGGCTGTTAGCATGAATGTTCTTGGCCAAGACCCATTCCCTTTCTTCGGGTCCATAACCCTTCCAGTGGATTAAGTAGAATAGAGAGCCTCGAACCTTTTTAGAGTCCAGGATGGACTCAACCTCATATTCCTCTTGTCCATCTAACAGGAGTGGCGGTGGATTGGAAAGACCAGTAGACCTGAATCTGTTGGAGCTCCGGTAAGGTTTTAGAAGAGAAGAGTGGAAGGTGTTCGGAACTTTCAGACTCCGAGGAAGCTTCAATTTGAAGGCGACAGGATTGACTCTTTTTATGATTAAAAAAGGTCCAATGAATCGGGGTCCTAGTTTCTTAGAAGGTTGGCGGATTCTCAGATTTTTGGTAGATAGCCAGACCCTTTGGCCCACCTTGAAATGACACGGTTGTCTATGCCTGTCAGAATTAACTTTGGAACGAAGGCCGGCTTGATGAAGAGAGGCTTTGACTTTCTTCCAGATGATTTTGAGATGTCTGATGGTGTCTTGAATCTCGGGACAGGAGGATGAATGAGTGGAAAATAAGGACCCTGCACGAGGGTGGTAACCCCACACACACCAAAAAGGAGAGACACCTGTAGCTGAGTGAAGGGAGTTGTTGTAGGAGAACTCTGCCCATGGTAAATTCTGAGACCAATCATCTTGAAATCTTGAAGAGTAACAACGGAGGTATTGCTCCAGCACCTGGTTGATCCGTTCAGTCTGTCCGTTGGTTTGGGGATGATACCCAGAAGAAAGGCTGATGTTAAACTTCCAAGAAACTTGCAGAAGGCCCTCCAGAATTGAGCAATAAATTGAGGACCTCGGTCAGAGACGATATCCTCTGGAGTACCGTGGAGTCTTAGAACGTGCTGAACGAAGAGAGTAGATAAGGTTTTAGCGGATGGAAGACCAGATAGAGGAACGAAGTGTGCCATCTTACTAAATCGATCGACGATTACCCAGATGGTAGTGAACCCGTTGGATCTAGGGAGATCAGTGATAAAATCCATGGAGAGATGGGTCCATGGTCGTTGGGGAATGAGCAGCGGCTGTAATGGTCCAATAGGCCTGGTGCGAGGAGACTTGTTGATGGCACAAGCCGTACAGGCTGCAATGAATTCTTTGACGTCTTGAGTCATGGATGGCCACCAAACAACACGAGACAGAAGATCCAAGGTCTTTGTCACCCCAGGATGTCCAGCCATTCTCCCAGCATGGAACTCCAGAATTACCTTTCTCCTCAAGTTCTTAGGAACAAATAGACGATTTAGAGGTCTTTGGATAGGAGCCTGAGTCTGGGCTTGTTGGAGAGTCTCTTGGAGATTACGGGTGAGTCCAGCGATTATGAAGGACTTAGGAATGATGGGCAAGGGAGTGGAGGAGAGGGTATGTTCTGGAAGAAAGGATCTGGATAAGGCGTCCGCCTTCTTGTTCAGAGATCCTGGACGGTAGGTGATGTTGAAATGAAAACGGGTGAAGAATAAGGCCCACCTGGCCTGTCTGGAATTGAGACGTTTGGCTGACTCGATGAATGCCAAGTTTTTGTGGTCCGTGAGGACCGTGATTTCGTGGAGAGCCCCCTCCAACCAATGCCTCCACTCTTCGAAAGCCATTTTGATGGCTAGAAGTTCCCTGTTGCCCACATCATAATTTTTCTCCGCACTAGAAAATTTTTGGGAAAAAAAGGCACAGGGGTGTAGTTTAGAATCAGAAGGATCTGTTTGGGATAAGACGGCACCTGCTCCAACGTCAGAGGCGTCCACTTCGATGACAAAGGGTAGATCAGGACGAGGATGCTTCAAAACTGGTGCTGTGGTAAATGCCACTTTAAGTCGTCTGAATGCCACTTCTGCTGTGGGCAATTTTTGGGATCAGCTCCTTTTTTGGTAAGGTCAGAGATGGAAGAGATGAGAATAGAAAAGTTCCTGACAAATCATCGGTAATAGTTGGAAAACCCTATAAACTGTTGTATGGCCTTAAGATCTTCAGGCTGTTTCCAATCCAGAATGGCTCTGACCTTTTCGGGATCCATCTTGAACCCTTTGGGAGAAATGCTGTAACCCAAAAATATTACCTCAGACTTCAAATTCGCATTTTTCTGCTTTAGCGAAGAGACGATTTTCTCGCAGCCGTGAGAGGACTTGCCGCACGTGTTTCCTGTGAAGTTCTAGAGAGGGGGAATAAATGAGGATGTCGTCCAGGTAGACCACAACAAAGCTGCCTAGGAAGTCACGAAGAACATCGTTGATCAGGTCTTGGAAGACAGCTGGGGCATTGCACAACCCGAAAGGCATCACCAGATACTCGTAGTGTCCTGTGTGGGTATTAAATGCAGTCTTCCATTCATCCCCCTCTCTAATACGTATGAGATTATATGCTCCTCTGAGGTCAATCTTAGAGTAAATAGTAGCCTCCTTCAAATGGTCAAACAGGTAGGAGATTAAGGGTAGAGGATACGAGTTACGCACTGTGATCTTGTTAAGGCCTCGATAATCGATGCAAGGTCTGAGAGACCCATCCTTTTTCTTGACGAAGAAGAATTCAGCCCCCACAGGGGACTTAGATGGTCTTATAAAGCCTCTGGCTAGATCTTCCTTGATGTATTTATCCATGGCTTCTGTCTCGGGATGTGATAACGAGAACAATTTACCACAAGGAAGTAGGCACAGTCGTAGGCACGATGTGGAGGCAATTTGTCAGCGGATTCCTTAGAGAAGACATCAGAGAAGGAGGAATATTGAAGAGGAAGCTTTAAATCTGTCAGAGGAGTACAACGAACAGGAAGCTTCAGACAATTGGCAGAACAAGATTCGCTCCAGCGAATGATCTCTCCCATGGACCAGTCGATCTGAGGGTTATGCTGAGATAGCCATGGATGCCCGAGGATTAAGGGAGCTGAAGGACAGTAGATGAGCAGGAGTTCAATGGCCTCCAAATGACATGCCCCAACGGTGAGTTCTATGGGCAGAGTTATTTGGTTAACCTGGGCTCCAGAGAGAGGTTGTCCGTCAAGACCACAGGCCACAATTTTGCTGTCAAGGTCTCTTAGTGGAACTTTCATCTTCAGGGCTAAATTATAGTCAAGGAAATTCCCGGCAGCTCCGCTATCGATAAATGCAGAAATATCGACACTGCAGATGCTGGTATTCAGTCGTGCGGGAACTATCAATGAATTCCGGGAAGATATTAACTGTACTCCCAGACAGACCTCCTCCCTAACCGTCTGGTTTAGGCATTTCCCGCCGACGAGGGTTTGTTCGGGCAACGGTCAGCCATATGCCCCCTGGTACCACAGTACATGCATAGGCCCATAGCCCGGCGACGATTCCGCTCATGTTTGGAGAGTCTATAAGAACCCAGTTGCATTGGTTCTTCTTCATCAGGAACTGAAGAAGGAGTGAAGACTGCAGAAGTGCTTGGAAGAGAGTCCCGCTCGGAGCGACGTTCCCGAAGACGACGGTCAATCTTGATAGATAGCTGCATCATATCTTCAAGGGTGGCCGGTGCTGGGTACTGTACCAGGGCGTCTTTAATCTGTTCAGAGAGTCCTACTCTGAACTGACTGCGAAGTGCTGGATCATTCCAATTGCAGTCATTCGACCAACACCGGAACTCAGTAGCGTACTCTTCAGCTGAACGTCGACCCTGGCGAATCGAGCGGATCTTGGATTCAGCAGAGGCCACTCGGTCAGGATCGTCGTATATCAGTCCTAAGGCATTAAAGAAGGCCTCTATATTCAACCGGGCCGGATGACTTTGTGGTAAACTGAAAGCCCAAGTCTGGGGATCTCCTTGGAGAAGAGAGATGACAAGTCCCACACGCTGCTGCTCATTACCCGAAGTATTAGGCCGTAATTGAAAATATAGCAGGCAACTGTTTTTGAACTGCTGGAATTTGTTACGGTCTCCAGTGAAACGATCTGGTAGTGAAACTTTAATGTCCGTAGGCGGAGCCGATGGTTCAGGTGCTGGAGGTTGTCCGACTTGTAATCCAGATTGTAGGTTAGTAATGGCGTCCTCCTGCGATTTCACTTGGGAGGTGAGAGTCTGGACTACTTGAGTTATGTGGGACATCTGGGCAATTAAAGCATTAATTGCTTCCGCAGTAGCCGACTCCATGACGGCTTGGCGTATTGGCCGATTATAATGTTATGCGGGCTAGGCACTCTAGGGAAGTCCCACGGTGCAGGTAAGCAATACCCGGAAGCTCGGGTGCGTGGCGGGTGAGGTTTAAACTGGGCGCGGAGTCTAGTGGGACCGGGTTCTTCACCAGAGCCTCTAATGGTGAGGATAGACAATTGTGACCAGTTTACCCACAGGTCGCGGTTCCAGTGACGCCACCCGGGAGAAGGAAACAGAGAGGAACAGGTGGAAGAAATAGGGAAAAGACAGACCAGCAGGTCTGGTCTGCAACAAACAACGGATAACAATAAACGTGACGTAGGACTAAAGGGAATATAACAGGACGGACAAGACTCACTATACAAACCAGGGCAAGTACTCACACACTCAACCAGCGGTAACCCCCGAAGGGGTTAACAGATACAATCACTCAAGGAAGGTCAGGAATAAACAAATGGTAATGACACTAAGGTGGAAGAAAAGGGTTAAGACACAATAGGTAAAAGGCAGGGTACAAGGCAGGACTGAATGGGCACTCAGAAGTCAAGAGAAAAGAACTAGCCAGAGAGGAGATGAGAGAGAGAGAGAGAAAGCTGCCAGCAAAAGCTATAATCGGCAGAGAGCTATAAGAGCTCCTACCTTAAATAGGGGAAAGAGGCCAGTGATAGGCTGAGCAGCGCGCTCCCCGACGGCAGCAGAATGCGTCCTGGTTACTAAGGTAACACCAGGACGCATAGGACGCATGGAAGAGGAGACGGCGCCCAACGAGCGCTAGGGGGAGCGTCCTGGCTGCTAGGCAACAGCCAGGACTCGCGCCGGAGATATGACAGGCTCCGACGCAGAGGCAGCAGAATCAGCGGGGGACGCGGCGCCAGAGGGACAGAGCAAGCTACCGCACGTGACAGCAAGAACATCCGTCTTAATATGAATATACTAAAATTTTATTTAAAAAAATATTTGACAATTTGAATTATTAAATTTTAATTCAAGGGTCCAAAATGGGCCATGGAGTGTCAGCCCTTTGGACTTTTGTGGCTGATGCAAAAGATAAACAGTGCTTATTACAGTTTACATTTGTAAACTGGCTTGGGCACACCCTTACTGTACATTGACCACGTGCCTCCTCTCCTCCCTCCCACGGCACACCTTTCAGAATGCATGTGGGGCCCACTGGAGTTGCGCAATTTTACTCCCAAATGCACTATGTAACTTGATGTACACTGACCTCAGGACTGGCCCTGATATGTCAACACGTTCAAAATGACTACAGTCATAATGTTGACAGGTAAAAAAAATGCCGAAATGTACAAAACGTCGACAATCAAAATTTGACAATTGAGCATCACTGGTAAACATTGGAAGTTTTCTGCATGAAAATGATACTGAAATCCATGACTTTTTTTTTTCTCTGCCCAAGAGATCTAAAATAGATAGAAGAGAACAATGGGCCTAACACAAAAGAAGCAGAAAGAATCAGGAGAATTAGAAGAGAGTAATGACCCTTGGATTTAGCAGCGATTTATATCCCTTTCACATCACCCTAAAAACCCGGGTTTTTGTCGGGGCAAGCAGCAAAAACCCGGGTAAGGGCTCAGGGTGAAAAGGGTCTGGGTGCCTCTACCCGGGTCTAATGACCCGGGAATTCAACCCGGGTGAAAAGAAGGGTTATTTCCGGGTCAGACCCGGATAGGGGTACAGTGTGAAAGGTACTACCCGGGTTTTTCAACCCAGGTAGCACATAATCTACTTACCAGATAAGAAGAAAGGAATAGAGGCTAAAAATGGCGCTAAGAATAACAGAACAAAATATATGTAGCTGTGAAAATCAGACAGTAGAGCTGCTCTAGAAGAATGACTAATCTGTGAATAAAAATAACAAAAAAATATAGAGTGCTAATACTAGACTATTTTTGAAGGAATAAAACAATTAAGATCAAGTAGCTGAAAATGGATATCAAAACACCAATATAGTCTAAATATATAAACATAGAGCTATGGCTACTGCTGGCAGAATAATATATGCAATAATGGTAGTAACAATGAAAAACAGTGTAACTGAGCATTCACAGACACTAAATAAAAAAGTTCATACATAAAATGCAGTACTTTGTGGCTGAATTAGCATATACTGCAAATATTCCAAAAAGAGAAAGAGAGGGAGAAAAAAGGATCTTTAAATATAAATTAGTTTGTCCATTGATGTTCGTAAAAGACAAATATATAGATGTATACTTGCAATTTATAGAGTGGCCACTCTAATACAGATTGAATTGATGAAGATGTGTAGATTATGCCAGGAGATGTTTTAGTCATCAGAGGAATTTTGCAGTGTGACACTGCATTTTGACACACTGCTAAATTCCTCTCTGATGAAACTGTCCTAGTGACAGAGAAAAGCATAAAAGGCTTATTTATGGTTTTTAGAAGCTCCAACACCATTTACTGAAGTGTTTTATGATCTGGCTATATCACCATTGACTAAAACTTTGCTCCGTTTGGGAGCAGGCTCCAGACTGAGATTATCTCTGGGCAAGACGGCAAGTCTTTTATCCACCGCACCTGTATTGGCTGTATATGCTGAATACCATAAGCAGAAAGTTTCCTGCTCAGTCTCTGTGCGGTGCACATTTATACTGGACAGCCGCTTGTCATTATTTCTCAGTCTTTGAACTGATTTTGCAACTATATTAACATTATTACATCGGAGCAGCACACATTTAATTCCACTGCAGTGTATATCAGCAGTGCGCCACATGCAAGAAGCCCCATTGTATATTCCATCTACAACTGGACCCTATCCTGAAAAATACTCCAACTCTACAACAGCCAGTTTATAAATTGTAGCCACACAAATTGTGGCCAATTATTTACAGTGGAACTTTGAGCTACTTGGTTTTGGCAACTAACATATATTTGTCATCCCAACATCTCCTGGCATAATCTCCACATCTTCATCATTTCAATCTGTATTAGAGTGGCCACTCTATAAATTGCAAGTATACATCTATATATTTGTCTTTTACGAACATCAATGGACAAACCAATTTGTATTTAAAGGTCCTTTTTTATTTTTTCACTCTTTCTTTCTGTTTTGGAATATTTGCAGTATATGCTAAATCAGCCACAAAGTACTGCATTTTATGTATGAACTTTTTGATTTAGTGTCTGTGGATGCTCAGTTACACTGTTTTTCATTGTTACTACCATTATTGCATATATTATTCTGCCAGCAGTAGCCATAGTTCTATGTTTATATATTTAGACTATATTGGTGTTTTGATATCCATTTTCAGCTACTTGATCTTAATTGTTTTATTCTTTCAATAAATAGACTAGTATTAGCGCTCTATAGTTTTTTTACATAATCTACTTGATTGGTGTAATTTGTTTACTATTGCCCTGGCAACAAGTGTTGCCAGAGCAACAGTAAACAAATTACAGAGGGCCTCATTCATTAAGGGCGATTTTTAGCTGTGATTTGAAATCGCAGCACATTGCGGCGATATAGCCGCGATTTTTTCTTAAAAAATCACCCGATTCATTAAGAATCTATTTGGCCGCGATATTTTCAATCTCAGGCGATGTTGTAAGATTTGTAAAGGGCTAAATCGCGGTGATTTTCAATAGAAAACCACCGCGATTAGCCCTTTAAGAAATCTCAGCAAGTCGTGTGAGTTTGAAAAAAAACTAAGTGCTGAATGGCTGAAAGCCTTAGCCATGCTGTACTGATAGAACTACAAGGCTCAGCATTGCTTAGCCTTGTAATAATATCAGCGGCAGCATGGTTAGGCTTCTGTAGTTTGTGTTAAAAAAAATACATTCAGCAATAAACATACATTAACCCCTTACACTATGTATGCATGTAAAAAATAAATATTCCCTAACTAACAATGTTCCCTACTGTGTGCACTTACCTCCGGTGGTCTTCTCCAGTTGCCACGTAGAGGAGACCTCCTTCTCTGCTGCTCTGCTGCTCCTAATGACCATTTGGTTGCTAGGGTGCGGTGTTTTATATAAGAGATGACGTCAGTTACATTGGTCCTCTATTGTTTCTGACGTCATCTCTTATATAAAACACTGCCCCCTAGCGAGCAAATGGTCATTAGGAGCAGCATCACAGCAGAGAAGGAGGTCTCCTCTATGTGGCAACTGGAGAAGACTCCCTGAGAACCGGACCAGATACTCCAATCAAGCAGGACACAAACTGCAATCCAGAGAAGAAAATTCTGCACATCCAGCACCACTTCCCCAGAGAGATGTCAGTAAACGGTGAGTGCCCCAAACTTTTATTATTTTACACAAGCCACACTGCACACATTACACTTAGAATAGGAGAGATGACCACCGGAGGTAAGTGCACACAGTAGGGAACATTGTTAGTTAGGGAATATTTATTTATTACATGCATACATAGTGTAAGGGGTTAATGTATGTTTATTCATCAATGTATTCTTTTTTATCACACACTACACGCAGCCGCGCATGGTTAAAAGCCTAACCATGCTGCCGCTGATATTATTACAAGGCTAAGCAATGCTGAGCCTTGTAGTTCTATCAGGCCAGCATGGCTAAGGCTTTCAGCCATGCAGCACTTAGATTTTTCACACGCAAAAACACATGTCAAGTCTATTGACATGTGTTTTAGCTGGTCAGGGATGGCACATCACCCGCAAATTTTTTTGGGTGATTTCAAATAACACTGAAGGCGATTTGTTCAAATCGCCTTTAGTGAATAGGGTGATTTCTGTCCAGCGATGTTTGCCATGGCGATTTTTTATCACACTCAAATCACGCGATTTTGAGCTTAATGAATACTGATCTGCAATTTTTTTAAGCTCAAATCACGGGTCTGACCTGCAGTGTAAAACAGGGTCTGTGACCCTGCGATCCTCTGCTGACACGGCAATATCCCGGGTTCACAGACCTGGGATATTGCCAGGACGGCGATCTGAAAGCGGTATAAATTAATTCCTTTAGGCAGTGCAGTATCGGTGGAGTGTTGGGAAAGATATCCTGAATGCAATGGAAATGAGCGAGGCGAGTGTAGGCAAGTCTCTCAAGCAACTTTAGGAGCATGAAAGCTGGGAAATAGGACAATACTTTGAGGGAGAGATGGAGTCAGAGTGTTGTTTTTTTTTTAGAATTGGTGGACAAGAGTCAGAGATGGAAAGTAAAGGAATTATTCACACATAAGAAGGCTTTAGGAAGGCTATCTTAAAGCTTCTTCCCGTTACCTCCCCTTTTTTTTAAGAACCTAGGGCACTTAAGAGTGCATTAGGGCTTCCTTAAGTTCCCCTTCATATTCTACTTCTTAAGGTCTTTACCCTACCCCGATCTCCCAGGCTCCTTAACAAACCTCCCACTCTTCTTAAATCTTCCCAGAGGCTGCCGTGGCACGCCTCTTTCTAATGTCTAAAGTACGTGCGGTCTTTAAGGACTCGTACCAAAATGGCATGCGTAGTAGCTTAATTCTTTTTTCTACACAGCACAAACTTCTTAAGTGTGAACCGCCCTAAGGGCCTCATTCATTAAAAACGATTTCTAGGCGCGATTTAACATCACGGCCCATCGTGGCGATTTTGGCATTATTTAAAAAAAATGTTTTCAAATTCATTAACACGTTTTTTTTTTTATCTCAGGTGATGCTCCGCGATGTTTAAAGGGCTTAATCGCAGTGATTTTCATTAGAAAACCACCGAGATTAGCCCTTTAACTAATCGCGGCAAATCGCCAGACATTGAAAAAAACCTAAGTGCTGCATGGCTGCAAGCCTTAGCCATGCTGTACTGATGGAACTACAAAGATCAGCAAAGCTGATCCTTGTAATTCTATCAGCACAACATGGTTACACTTGTAATCATGCAGCGCTGCGTGTACAGTGTAAAAAAAATAAATAAATAAAAAATCACAAGACATACATTAACCCCTACATTGTAAAAATAAAGCATGCATGTAAAAAAAAGATTTTCCTAACTAACAATGTACCCTACGTGAGTGCACTTACCTTCAGTGGTCATCTCTCCTAATGTAAGTGAAGTGTGTGCAATGTATCGTGTGTATAAAATAATAAAAAATATTTTTATACTCACTATTTGATGTCCGCATCTTGGGAAGCCTTCAAATGTTCTTTTTCAGATGTCTTGTGTTTTCTTCCAGCTTGCATCCTTTTCTCCAGTTGACACGAAGCAGAAGATCTTCCTTACTCCATCGCGGCTTCTTCTTATGACGATCAGGTCGCTAGGGGGCACTGTTTTTATACTACAGATGACGTCAGTTACATTGGTCCTCTACTGTTTCTGACGTCACCTGTAGTATAAAAACAGTGCCCCCTAGCGACCTGATCGTCCTAAGAAGAAGCCTCGCTGGAGTTAAGAAGCTCTTCTGCATCGTGTCAACAGGAGAAGAGGATCCAAGCTGGAAGAAAACACAAGAAGACATCTGAAAAAGAACATTT